>CAWUFW010008480.1:600000-883368 GCA_963921515.1 Calotriton arnoldi | reverse complement strand
AGGCTGATGGATTGTGACGTCCTGGTGGGGTGAGGGGTGTAAGGATGCCGTCTTGTGCACACAATAAGAGACAAACTGTGAGGGGTCTCCATTTCAACAAGCTGGGATGCCCGGAGAGGCCAGAGGAGAGGGTGAGATGAATGCCCTCTGCATTGGTTAGAAAAGCTTTGCGATTGTATATTTTTCTAGACAGCCCTATGATTTTCCTCCAGTAAACTGGACATTTATGGAAGCCCCAGAAGGTTCTCTTTGTCTGCGTTTTGTTTTTCCCTGGAATCAGAGCAATGCTGTGAAGTGAGGCTTACATTTGAATGAACACCCATTCTGGTGAGAATGGCTGGCGCCCCCTCAGCCTTGTCTATGCGTTAACTGGCGCTGGTGGCAGCGAGGGTCTCACCCAGAGGCGCAGGCCCCTTTTACTTCTACCCTTGCGTGGAGACCACCTACCAGCACCCCTTACCTCTCACATTAGTGCAAGTAGTTTGGTCGAATGAGGGATGTGTGGCTCACAGCTGGACTAGAGAACGTGTGGCCTGCTTAAGATTGGGATCCTTCTTGTGATAAGCTAGTGATGCCCAGTTAGGACACAATGGCACCTACACTATCGCTGTCCCCGCTCTGAAGCCTGACACTTGTTCGGTGCTGACAGACCCAGCAAGTTCTATTTGACTCAGAGTGAGAACCCTCCGCCTGGGTAAAACTCAACATTTCACTTTTGTCTGTGTTGTTGCCACGTCTCTGAGCAGCAGGAGCAGACGTGGGATTCCTAGCTAAGGTGAATACACTTCACACCTTGACTAGCCAAACACTGTCTGAATGGAGACTTGGGACTCATAAGCACATGGAATGTGGCTGGCAACAGGGACTTGTTGGCCCGCCAGGACCCTCTAACAATCCCCTCGTTTACTCTGGCACCGCACCCCTACCTTAACCACCACCAGAGGGACGTGGCCACACAACATCCCTGCAAACATTAGTAAACATCACACGTACACAGACATCCTTACCCTCAAATCCATTCCGCATAAATCCAACACACAACACATTTTACAATCTTATAACATGCCACACAATTCACCTACACACACTTCTGCACCACATTATTCCACTCCATGTCACACAATTACAAACCAATAACAAACTACACAATTCCACGCCACTCCAAACCATACAATTACACTCCTAAAAAAGAAATAGAAGGTGCACCAGAAAGAAGTCCAATTCGAGTATAAATTTTTAAATTATCTCCTTTATTCTTTTCTCCAATGTAGTAAGCATTAAAATCCAGCCAACGCGTTTCGTTCCAAAGCTTGGAACTTTATCAGGGCTTTGAGCCGTTTAAGACGATGAGTTTATGAAACTAGTAAAGATCAATATTGCATCAGATAGAGATTTTGCCACACTTGGTCATTGACTGCGGTCTGGTTTGCAGTCAATATAGAATACGAAGACTCACTATGGAAATAAACTTGGGATTCAAGGAATATGTCCAGCACTTACGATAAAATATTATTTGATGACCAAGTGTGGAGTCTTGATTTTAGTACTACCACGAAAAACGTACGTCTCTCAGAGGACTTCGGGGGTGGAGAACCTCAATGAGGTTTACCTTTCTGTTGCAGTTTAGATTTATCCCATTTTTTTTTTGCAAACTCACAGGCTTGTCTGGCATCCTTGTCAGTACTAGGCTTGCCAAGAGGTGGTACAGAAGGTCTGGCTCCCAAATTATTGCATCCTACCGATGTATATACTTTAGCAATAATTATAGGCAACTCACCTACACGGTCGGCAACCGCCAGTGCGGTAAGTCGCTGGCGTATAGCCAGAGACACTGATTCACCTTTAATATTATAATCATTTCGGAGACTATGGGAAAATTACCCATTAGTTTCATCTCCAAATCTAGGGCAGGACCTGCACCATGTTCATTCTGTATCTGTTTGAGGACGTTCGGAAGGAGTGCCATGACAGAGAGTATAGACTGTGGCAAAAATAGTCCCCCATTAATGGGGCGTTTGCTCATAATTGAATGAACAATTACAGGACTAATAATAGGCGCTGCAGGAAACTGGGCGTGTGCTTGCAGGCCAAGTCTAGGAGGACTAGCTAATAATGTACGCAAAATAAATGGAGTTAGACGTCTGCATGAGATTTAGATTGCCTAAATCTGGATATGGTGTATACCCAATTAATGCCGGCCAAGAAGCCCCCTCATTGCTGAGAGGACCCATTTAAATTGGCCCAGGCACATGGGGAATGGTGCCATTAAACCATGGCTGGTGTTCACAGACCATAAGAGGAATTTCAACAAGTGCATAAGGTCTAGATGCAGCAGGTGTCTGTGGGACAGTGTATTTATGAAAAGTGCTAGTGTTAGCATCCACAGATGGAAATGTGACCAAAGAATTAAAAACTTCAAAGCGGAAGGCAGTGTATGTTTCTACTGCAAAGATTACAGGGGCTCGAGTATTAGGGACTCCATGTTGTGTTAAATATGCATAGACCACCGGTCAGCAGTTGGCCGCAATAGCAATAGGTTGTGCCATAAGTAATTAACAAAGGATTCAAAGTCTAAAACAAACTGGGTTGTAACCTTTCAATATTCAAGCTTGAAAAACCAACAGAACTAGGTGATCCCTAAAAACTGTGAAGGATTAATCACCAACACCATGGGCGTCTCCGGTAAAAAGAGTGAGGGTATTGTGGACAACAACAAGCCCTACTCAGGGTTCCCGCAAAAAAGGACCAGACCAAAACTGCGGCGGCATGTTGCATGGATTCTGCTCATTAACAGAACTATGCTTAGGACCATAGAACATCAGCATGTATGGACTGAGTCACCATACTACCTCAGTATCTATGAGCCAGAGTGCAACTAGCTATAGTGCCTCACTTGCCCTCCTAACCTTTCCAGAGAAAGAAGTGAATTGGCACCCCAGAACACAATACTCTCGATCCTCTCACGAATCGTGGTAACAGGACACACCCTTTCGCTCTCTCACTCATACTTGTCCACAAAAAGATAAAGAGACACGAAGGAAGTTTATAATATTAATTTAAACTTTTGCACTCTAAGATGTAGTATTTGCGCCACAATTAGAAAACAAATGCACACCAACAATATCATTAGCATGGTTAACAAACCATATACCATAAAAAGCCATGTCATGGTATAAGACAGCTTATACCCCTTTCTACTGTAGCTAAATGATTATATATTATAGATCACTGGGATTATTGGCAGACCCCGTACCTTAGCATACATAGGTGGATGTCCTACATCTCAGCTGACGCAGCACTCTTGCTTCAGGACCTTCGCTCAGTGTGTTTTTCCAGAACCCCTGTCCTCAGTTATACGACAAGATAGGGGTACTCACAAACAGCAGCTGCATTCTCTTGTTATGTCCAAGTGCTGGTGACTGACCAGAGAGAATAACAAGGGGCATTGTTGTTTGACCTGGTCTAGCGTATTCAGACTAAATCCTATGAAAAAAATAAAATACGAAAACATGTACAGGTTCTGTGTGAACATACAATGTGGCACAAAGGCAGGCGTGTTATGTAGTAACGTGTGCAAAAGAAAAGCAGCCTACAAGGTCAACAGTTAGGCTAACATAAGAAAAGCGACAATGGGCCATGCAAGAAACACACAACAGTGGCTTCACCTTTGAAGCTCGCCTTCTGGGCTCACACCCCGTCTGGCCATCCTGTCCGAAGATCACCCCTCTTTCCCTGGGCAGGTCGTTTGTTCCCCCTTCCTGAGAGTTGTTCTCACCTCTCTCCAGGAGGGCAGCAGGCTGTCTCGAGGACAGCAGTTGTGTGCAACCAAAGACGGTTACTGGAATGTTTTGGGCAACAAAGTGACAACTTTCTAAAAATTGCCATTTATAAAAGTTACATTAAACTCAACTTATGCATTAAGTTGGATTTAATTCAATGATTCTTTTGATACCTTAAACTATCAACTTTAGTAGTCCCATTTAGAAGTTAGCAATACTGAGCTGTCGTGTAATTCTATACTAATCAATAGGGGTACTTGTCTTAACACAGTGAAAACGACAATGCAGGGATTTTGCTGTCTGGGAATGTAAAACATAACTTGTATACTTCTCTTTAATATAATGCACCCTGCCTTTGAGGCTCGGTAGACCTACCTTAGGTGTGACTTACAAATATTAAAAAGGAAGGTTTTGGCTTTGCCACAGAATGAAATGGCACAGTAGACTTAGCAGTTTTAAAGCTGCTCTGCCAGCCTGCAGTGGCAGTGTGGGAGAGATGTTACACCTCGTCACACTCGTGGTGGCACAATAAGTGTTTCAGTCCATGAGGAACACTTAACGTATAGGCCCCGGGTACATCAGGTGTAATACATTAGGGACCAATGTATCAGTAAACTAATGTCAATTGGAGATAAGCCAATTAAACAAATACTTTTAAGGGTCAGAGTACAAGCACTGAGGCCAGGAATGCAGGGTCCACAAGCACTACATTCATTACACAGCACTAAATCCAGCAATACTAGGGCAAAAAGTGTATGGGGGAAAGCCTGCAAAAAAGAGTGTCTCTCACACTTATCTACATAATTAATCATTGCTTTTGGCTTTTTACTACATACAACCAAACATTATAGCATTTCACCTACTCATAAAATAAAAATAAGTCTTTAAAAAAAAAAAAAAAAAACAATGATACAGCATATTGCATGTTACGGATCTTCATACGCCATGATGTTTTCTCATGAGAATTAGTTAGACATATTTTCTCAAGTCAGTCACATTGCATTGAAGCTTTAACATGGAATTTTGTCACAGTAAGAAATGTTTGAATCTTGCTTTGTTGTTCCAAATGTGTTATTGCACATTTATTTTCACAGGTGTGTCTACATGTGTGCGTTTAAATTCATGATACAAGTAGTATTTTTTAAAAAGGAAAAACAGTTGTCATGGTGAGGGAATATTAGAAAGTGAATGAATGGGGTAATACGGACATTAAAAAAGCTCTTGGTCTGACACCATGGCGATGATGATCTTTACCTTTATACTTTCAACAATTCCGCACACAATTATATTTACCAGTCACGCATCCCTGTGCACGGCAAGACGGCAATGTTTATAATATGAAGAAATTGTCAAATAATAGAATACATATGGTGAAAGAGAGGACTCTTATTGTATTTTTGATCTGACTTCTGGATTCGCTTTTGAATCCATTCTATCTCCCAAATGCTGATATATCTAGTATTCCATACTCTAGACTATGAAATTTCTACAATTAACAGATTCTCTGATTATTTTACGATGTCTGCTTTCTTGTCAAGCTTTCTCACGTTTGACACAATGAATTGCCTTTAATGAGGGAATCTGAGTGAAGTTTTTCCTATGAAAAGATTTCTCATCAGTATGGATTCTCTGACAGGGATTTCTTATCAGTGAAGCTTTCCCCATATTCTGTGCACTGATATGGTTTCTCACCAGTGTGGGTTATTTGTTGTCTTAAGATAGCTTTCTTCTTAGTGAAGCCTCTCCCATATTAAGTGCACTAATGCGGTTTCTCACCAGTATGGATTCTCTGATGCTGAAGCAGAGCACCCTTCTTAGTAAAGCTTTTCCCGCATTCTGTACACCGATAGGGTTTCTCACCAGCGTGGATTCTCTGATGTCTCAACGAATGGCTTTTCTCATTAAAGCTTTTTCCGCATTCTGTACACTGATAGGGTTTCTCACCAGTGTGGATTCTCTGATGTCTCAACGAATGGCTTTTCTCATTAAAGCTTTTCCCGCATTCTGTACACTGATAGGGTTTCTCACCAGTGTGGATTCGATGATGCGTCAACAAATGGCTTTTCAGAGTAAAGCTTTTCCGGCATTCTGTGCAATGATAGGGTTTCTCACCAGTATGGATTCTCTGATGGCGCAACAGCGTATCCTTCACATTAAAGCTTTTCCCGCATTCTGTACACTGATAGGGTTTCTCACCAGTGTGGATTCTCTGATGATCCAACAAATGGATTTTCACAGTAAAGCTTTTCCGGCATTCTGTGCAATGATAGGGTTTCTCACCAGTGTGGATTCTCTGATGCTTCAACAATGAGCTATTCTGAGTAAAGCTTTTCCCGCATTCTGTACACTGATAGGGTTTCTCACCAGTGTGGATTCGATGATGCGTCAACAAATGGCTTTTCGCAGTAAAGCTTTTCCCACATTCTGTACACTGATAGGGTTTCTCACCAGTATGGATTCTCTGATGGCGCAACAGCGTATCCTTCACATTAAAGCTTTTCCCGCATTCTGTACACGGATAGGGTTTCTCACCAGTATGGATTCTCTGATGATCCAACAAATGGATTTTCACAGTAAAGCTTTTCCGGCATTCTGTGCAATGATGGGGTTTCTCACCAGTGTGGATTCTCTGATGCTTCAACAATGAGCTCTTCTGAGTAAAGCTTTTCCCGCATTCTGTACACGGATAGGGTTTCTCACCAGTATGGATTCTCTGATGATCCAACAAATGGATTTTCACAGTAAAGCTTTTCTGGCATTCTGTGCAATGATAGGGTTTCTCACCAGTGTGGATTCGATGATGCGTCAACAAATTGCTTTTCGCAGTAAAGCTTTTCCCGCATTCTGTACACTGATAGGGTTTCTCACCAGTATGGATTCTCTGATGGCACAACAGCGTATCCTTCACATTAAAGCTTTTCCCGCATTCTGTACACGGATAGGGTTTCTCACCAGTATGGATTCTCGATGATGCAACAGCGTGCCCTTCGAAGTAAAGCTTTTCCTGAATTCTGTGCAATGATAGGGTTTCTCGCCAGTGTGGATTATTTGATGTTTCAACAAAGGGCTTTTCACAGTAAAGGTTTTCCTGCATTCTGTACACTGATAGGGTTTCTCACCAGTGTGGAATCTCTGATGCTTCAACAATGTGCTCTTCTCAGTAAAGCTTTACCCACATTCCGCACACTGATAGGGTTTCTCCCCATTATGAAGTCTCTGATGCACCAACAGTTTGCTCTTTGCATCGAAACATTTCTCACATTCCATACACTGATGGGGATTATCAGCGGAATGGGTTGTCCGATTCATCAGTGTTCCGTTCCCACTGAAGCATTTCCTACATTCTGTACAGTGATAGGGCTTCTAACCAGTACGGGTACTCTGATGAATGTACTGTATGCTATTCCAAGTGAAGATTTTCTCACATTCGGTACACTGATAGGGTTCCTCACTAGTATACATTATCTTATCTTATGCCATTATCAGTTAATCTTTTTCTAATTTCTGTACAGTCACATAGTTTCTAACCAGTATGGACTATATGACAACAGTGATTTCTTGTCAGGGAAGTTTTTCCCACATTCATTACACTGAAAGGGTTTCTCACCAACACAGATTATTTGTTGCTTTACCAGTTTGCCACTCTAAGTGAAGCTAATCCCACATTATTGAAAATTATAGTGTTCATCACCTGTATGGACTCTCTGGTCTCTCAACAGCTTCTTTGGTTCAGTGGAGCTTTTCCCACATTACACACAGTGGTATGACCTATCCTCAGAAGGAACTATTTGATGCCTGTGCAGCGAAGTACGCTCAGTGCAGGTTTATCCACATTCCATATACAGCTAGATTTTCTCCCTTGTAAGCATTCTCTGATATTTCAACAGAGATGTTCTGGACGTCACGCTTTTCTCACACTCCTTACACTGGTATGGCTTATACTCAGGATATTCAGATTAACTGCTCTAATTTCGCATTAGAATTACAATTGTGGGAGTGCTGAGGGAAGCTTTTCTCCCATTCTGCACTACTTTTTTCTCACTAGAACAGAACATCTGAGCTACTTTTCAGACGTATGAATTCAGAACAAAGGTTTTCACACTTTGTATACTTAAAGAGATGATCTCTGGTGTGCATCTTTTTAAACTGTTCTTAAAGATGAGCCCTGCATGAGCTTTTTCACACCAAGGCCTGTGTTTCTCCCCTGAACGTTTATCGTAGGGTGTGTATCCAGGTCCAACCTCCAGCTGAGAGGTTTCTCAGACTCTACACACTGATACAATTGATCATCTGGTGATGCTGCCAAGAGCTTTTCTGGTGCCGGGGTGCTGCAGGTCTCTTCATCAGGTTCTTTGATTCTGTGAATGAGAAACAACTCTATGTGAGGGTGGGAATTAAATCAGGTACCTGCTTTCATCAAAGGGACTATAAAAGAGAGAAACTGGAGGAGGAAAGCGTGATTTTAAAGGGGAGAGGCACAGAAGGAGGGAAGAGAAAAGCAACGGGGTCTGCACTCAATATATTAAGGTTTAATGTTACAGTTAGAGCATAAATGTAAAGAACAGTTTTCTGATTGGAACTGGTGAACTACTTGATCCAGTTAGTGCTTCTGCCAATGAGACCTAACCAGACAGTGGTAAACTAGGCGACCCTTCTTAAGTGATTAAACATTAGACATGGTGTACCCCCAGTTATATTACCCCAGTTCTCTAGTTTAAACCATTGGCTGGCATATAGAACCATTTAGTACACAGGGCTGAAGTTGAGAGCGATCACCCTACCGTAGGCACGGCCTATTGACTACCATGCATGGACTCATATCTAGCCCTGCCTACCAGTCTTTAAAAATGGCATCCTGTATGACAATACCTGGTGTGACATGTATTTAGATGTTACTGTAATCTATGACAAGACGTATAAATAATGGATGTTACACTACATTCACAAAAGATACTAATGTACTGTTATTTGTTGAAAATGCCAATAAAAATGATTTCATAAATGAAAGAAAAAAAAGATTTACCAGTAACTTTTAGGACTAGTAGTGTGTGTGAGAACGGTCCCTGCACTGACTCAGACTCCAAATACCAGATCACTGGAAGCGCCACTGGATCCGCTCCAGGATCTTTATTGACTTTGTGAAGTAAACTTCCATAATGCAAGTAATATTGGATTCCTTCTCTGAGTAAATTAGCAGAATTTCAGATCTAAGGACTGGTTTCATAACATTGCAGACCTACAATGTCCTAAGGCAAGTTAGTTATCTCCCATAAAGCAGCGATGTGATGACGTGCCATGCCATTTCAAAAATCCAGAGAAACTTTCTCTTCTTGAAGTGGGTAAGGAAGCATAAATCAACCAACAGACACAGACAACTGATCTCTGGAGGAATATATTCTATATTTATTAATCCACTATTAGTGTAAGACACATCAGTGAATCATAAATCACGCAAGCATACATGGGAGTATAAAGCCAAGAATGATTTATGATCCCAACACAGGCAGCCCTACCTCGCAGAGCACATGTGGGATCCAAGACAGCCAAGGCCTGGTACTGTGAGGAACGGTAGACAACATCCTTCTCTCGCCATAAAAGAATCCAGGACCATGAGAGCCTCCCCAGCCTTGACAACCACTTAGGAAGCCCACTCACACCCATCAGCAATCTTTTCCTGAAGGTTTCTAGCACCATGCTGTTCCAGGGGAATAGGGGTTGGGGTAAGAGGTGCGATAATGTTTCAGGGGGATCTGGGAGGGTGACACTTACCTCTGCCAGGAACAACTGAGCATGCTCACCATAGAGTTGACTCCTGGGCAAAGAGTCACCTCCCTAAGACTGAGCATGACGGGGAGTGTCTGACCACCTCCCTCCTGCATGGTCTAAGTGTTGTTACCTTAGTAGTGAGAGGATTTTTGAGACCCAAAATAGAGACCTGGTCCTGAACACACAAAAACTGGCCCTAGACTAACCCCAGACAACCTTTCATTCACACATTTTCTACACAACCATTTTGCCACAAAGTCGCTCACTCTTTGTACAGACATTCCCCCAAAAATTATTTCCCAGCTCTCTATGCATTCCACACATACCAAGGGAGAAACATGGACATTCCAAAGTTGATAGTCCACAGAGAATAAAGCACTTTCCAGAGAGAGCTCAGATCTACAACCACGTAGGGTCTGACATGACATGTGCCCTGAGGTGTAGAGTCGGCGGCAGAAATCATCACCTTCATCAGCACACCAAGCAATACAATGTGCCCAGTAATCAGCCTTGGCACAGGAGTAACGTGCAGCCAGGATGACGTCTGCCACTTTAACTGCAAATCAAGAGTGCTCGCATATCCTTGCTCAGTATCAAACCACGAAGGTGGAGAAATGTTTTTCCAGGTTTTATTTCTTTAACCCACATCAGGCCTATTCTGACCTTGAGGCGCTTTATGATTCGATACAATTTAAAGTGAACACTAGATGTGCCAGTGATTTCAGAGGTAACTTGTTATGTTAAAAGTGCTTATAGAGCACACATACACTGAACGGTTTCAAGATGCTAGGGGTGAAAGGAATCCTGCAGCAAGCTAATTCATTCATAGGCCTGGTGGAACAGCCACGCTTTTAAAGGTTTCCTGAATTGAGGGTAAATTGTAGTGGATCTGATATTTGCCGGAAGAGAATTCCAAAAGTGAGGGGCCAGGACAGCGAATCTTGATCCACCTAGTCTCTAGCGTTTGAAACAAGGGGTGGTTAAGATGGGACAACCTAAGTTCCCGGCCTAGGAACATATCTTTGAACCCGGGTGGATACAAATTTCGGGCATGTGCCGTGGAGAGATTTAAACATGAGACATTCTATCTTGAATGCGCAGCGTTCTGCTACAGGGAGCCCGTGGAGCTTCTTCATTAAGGGGGTAAAAGGGTGACATCTCGGCTGACGATAGATTAATCGAGCAGCCTGATTTTGCACCAATTGCAGTCTTCTTGTTAAATATGCCGGGAGGCCGAAGTAAAGTGAGTTAGCGTAGTCAATGTGGGAAATTACCAAAATTCGAATTCCAGGGGATTGAAGGGCCCCCGACTAAGATCAGTTCTGTTTTATCTGGGTTAAGTTTTAGGCGATTGCTGTTCATCCAATTACTTATGTGTAGCATGGTTATCTGGAAGTTAGTGATGGAAGCAGCAGACTTATCGATGGTAAAGATCAATTGAAGATGGTCTGCATAGTTGAAAGTACACACCTTTCTTTCACCTAAGGATTGAATTAATGGAAAGAGGTATAAATTGAATAGGTGGGGAGACAGGGAAGATTCCTGCGGCACACCACGTCAGTTTGACTTTAGAGGCAGTGAATTGGGAGAGACAGACTGATTGAGAATGGTCATCTAAAAAGGACGCGAGCCATTTAAGGGCCAGGCCCTGGATCCCCGACTCGGTCCACCAGGAGTTCATGGTGGACCGTGTCGAAGGCCGCCGAGAGGTCTAGAAGCACCAGGGGCCTTATTAGTGTCCTTATCTGCTTCTTTCCTTAATTCGTCTAGTACAGTCAGAATAAGTGCCTCCGTAGAATGAGAAAGCCGAAAGCCCGCTTAATGGGAGTCGAGGAATTGAGACTGTTCAAAGGAGCAGAGACAGTTGGCAACATATGATTCCAATACCTTGGCTAAGAAGGGGAGCAGAGAGATAGGGCAATAGTTTGTGAGGACAGAGGGTCTGCCCCTATTTTCTAAATAATTGGAACTATTTCAGCCTCTTTAAAAGCTTTGGGAACCACACCCTGGATAAGCAAGTTGTTCAATAATGAGAGGGCAGGGTCAGGGCAAGTGAGAAAAGCTTCCCTCAAAATGTGTGGGGGCAACTATTAGCCGGTGACCCAGATTTAACTTTCATCAAAGGGTCCAGAAAAGCTTCTCTGCTAATAGGGGGAACTGGTGCAGGGAGAAAGTGTTCCTGAGAGCAGCTGGCTGTGTTTCACGGGGGAGGGGGTGGGGGAAGTTTACAGGGAAACTAGTTTTTATGGTGATGATTTTATCAATAAAAAAAGGTGTTCAGGAAATTACATAATATCTGGGTAGGAGCTAATTTGACCATGACTCTGTACGGATTGGATAGCTCCGCAATAATTGCAAATATGTCTTTGGATTTATTTGTTGAACTCAGAATTTTATTGGAGAAATAGGTGGCCTTGGTTTGTAAGATAGTTTTTATACTGTATAAGTTGCGCTTGGTAGATATATTTTTATCTGGAGAGTAGTTCCGTCTCCAGATATGTTCCGCTCTGCGTAGAGCTAATTTTTAAAGTTTTAGTTCTTCTGAGAACCATCTCTGAGCGTCGTGGCATCTAGCCATTATGACTTTCCTAAGGGGCATGAATGTCCCTGGCGGCCACTATCCATGATTTAATACTTACTTCATGTTGGTTGACCAGGGACTGCTCCGTCGGCCTTGTAGTTCTCAGCAGTTTACAAAATGCGTTGATGTTAGTAAGGTTCCAGTTTCTCACCATTAGACTCGCCTTTTCTTGAGGTTTGGCTAAGTTCCAGTGTGAGACGATTTGAAAAAGAAGACTAAATGCATACAGTTATTACAAAGGTACAATACAGGATCAGTATAGTGTACGCACTGGTCTGTGACCAATTAACATGTTTGTATAAGTGAGAGGTTCAGCAATGACTAACCACATTCCAATCAGGGTCCTAAGCCCATTCTCAGTGATGCCTGATCTTCCTCGCAAGTAATATCCAGCCGCAATCTCATGTGGGGTTGGTACCCCATCTATCAGTGATATCTCATCTCTCTCATGACCCATGGAAACACGCGAAAATCATTCCTCTTTTGAAACTACCCTTGATTGATGCAGCTCGGCCAGGAAACTAATCGACCAATATCTCTCCTAGCGTTTCCATTGTTCACTGCTCTTCTGATGCAGGGAGCTCAGAGGACCATTGAAGCTGAGGGCAGCTCAGAGGAGAAAAGAGGCTGCAGGGGTCTCAGAGGAGCACTCGGGCTGGGGGGAGCTCAGAGGAGAACTCGGGCTGGGGGGAGCTCAGAGGAGCACTGTGGCTGCAGGGGGCTCAGAGGAGCACTGTGGCTGCAGGGGGCTCAGAGGAGCACTGTGGCTGCAGGGGGCTCAGAGGAGCACTGAGGCTGCAGGGGGCTCAGAGGAGCACTGTGGCTGCAGGGGGCTCAGAGGAGCACTGTGGTTGCAGGGGGCTCAGAGGAGCACTGTGGCTGCAGGGGGCTCAGAGGAGCACCGAGGCTGCAGGGGGCTCAGAGGAGCACCGAGGCTGCAGGGGGCTCAGAGGAGCACCGAGGCTGCAGGGGGCTCAGAGGAGCACAGAGGCTGCTGGGGGCTCAGAGGAGCACCGAGGCTGCAAGGGGATCAGAGGAGCACCGAGGCTGCAGAAACCTGAGGAGCACTGAGCCTGCAGAAACCTGAGGAGCACTGCGGCTGCAGAAACCTCAGAGGAGCACTGAGCAGAGCCCCCAGGATATTGCGGCATACATTTGCTAATTTTGCGGGCCAAAAATTGAAATTTTGCGGCATTAATGCAGCACTTTATTTTATTTGTAATAATTTCTTTTCAGCCTTAAATGAATGGAAACTGTTTTGGCAGAGTATTCCACTTTGAAATAGGCAAGTCTAAAGTGTCTGAGAGTGTTTTCTATTTAGCCTTTTATGCTAAAGTTAGGACCTTCAAATTAGAATTTATTATCAGCAAAACTATTATAATCTGGTATTTTTGTGAAAATAAAGTGACCTAACACTACTGTCACAGAGCACAGTGCTTTGTTAAATGAGGTTGGAGGACTCCATTCCTCCGGGATAGCTGTCAATACATTATCAAAAGCAATTTTGTCTTAACCTTAGACAAATGAAAGGCAGAGTAGGCCCTGCCAGGTTCTAACTTGTAACCTCTAGGTTATGGATAATTCTTCACAGCAAATGCTCCAAGTACTGAACTATCTTCTCAAAAATTAATAAGCTGTCTTCAGATTTGCACTCATGGTTTGGAATGGACCATCCACAGAAAAAAATATGATGGATGGAGGGTAAGTAACAATCCTGCTCTCAATGGAACAAGCTTTGAAGCGTGGTCTATCTGCCCGTATATCTAATGCACAATCCAGATTGTTAATTTGGACTGGAGTCAAAGAATCAATAACAAGTGACCCCCATATTATGACGTTTTTTGGCAACAACGCTTTGCATTCTGGTGTACGCAGATTTAGTTTTCCCTTTTAAGGCACAGGTTTCTGAGGTCCACTACGCAAGTGGTGTTGCTTAAAATTCAGATTTGCACATTTGATCCCCACATCCAAACTTTAAAAACAAAAAAAATGATCTTACAGTTTCAACCAAAAAAAGAGTAGTTGCGCATACTTCACACTCAATACAGAGCGTTTCAGACTGCTGGAGTCTGCACAGGGTACACATTACTTGTGCAATAGGCAGACAATCCACATGTAAACAACAAAGTAGGGCCTTTAATTTTGATGAACAGTTTACAATGTCATCACTGGCAAGCCTTAAAAAACTGAGGTGTGCACTAATGTAATACACTTCATAGACACCGGTATGCAAAAATGTGCGTTTTTTTCCAAGATAACCAAATTACACTTTTTGAATCTTGATGCAAATATGCAAAAAAAAAAAAAAATCATATTTTATCTATTTAAATGTTTTTCTGGCTCAGCGTTTTGAATTCCTTTCTAAACCAACTTTCCCTTATGAAAGGAACCCTTTAAAGGGAGTATTCAATGGGTGGTAGAAAAACAAGGATTGAAAAGACCTGCTGTAGATAGCAGTGGATGCACTTCTGTTGCCTGCTACTTGGTAACTGGACTGGCACAGCAAAGGAGGCCAAGTGATGGCCGTCCCTGTGCTCGATCTGTCACCTCTTGGCCCCCATGAACTCCATCTTTCATCACAGGCAGGGGTGGCAGCTGGGCGCTGCAGAATGTAAGCTGTGAACATAGCTCGAGGAGCAGGGGAGGGTTGCAACTGCTAACAAGTGTCGTGTGTCATAGCTGCTTGCTGCAAGGTTCTCCAATCAAGCCCTGGCTGCCCTAAGGTCTTATGGAAGCTTTTAAATCTGCCTTAGTGCAGCACCTGTGAGAAGCTCACGTAGAGTGAGCGGGCCAGGCAGCTCGGCGCCACAAATCACAGGTTACCATGACAGCTCTGAGCTATCCTCGGCTCTGGGTACGATCACAGAGCTGTAAGCAGGATAACATAAATAGGGAAGTGACAGAGTCACAGCCTCCACCCTCAGAGCGACAACAACACTGTTACACAATCACTTCTGTAATATTAGGGATGTACGGCGACACGTAGTGACTAACCCTGGGCGTAGTTCGCGAAGTAGCGCTACGCGAAGCTACGCAAAGTGCAGTTCGCACTACGCGAGCTACGCGTAGCACTACGCGAACTGCGTAGTGCGCTGTTCGCGATGATTGCACAGTGCCGGATGCTTGTCCGCACTGTGCAATCATTGAAAACGGCATCTTGCACAGTGCGAGCTGTCTTTTACTGCCGCTCGAGTAGATTTTTACTCGAGCGGAAGCTTCTCAACGCGGACTGGTAGTTTCTCATCGCGAGCGGTCGCGAGCATACGCAACCACTCGCAATGAGAAACCTGACCTCCCCGCGTTGAGAATCTCGCCGGGAGGTTTATTTTCCACGCTCGCGATCGGCAACTTGATGTTGCTGATCGCGAACGAGGAAAAAGTCTCGCCGGGATGTCATTTTGCTTGCTCGCGGTCGCCAACTTGACGTTGAGCACCGCGAGCAAGCAAAAAATGACCGCTGCACTACGCTACGCTACGCGTGTTTGCACTGTGCTAAGTGCAATTCGCGTTGTGCGAAGTAGCGCAAACTTCGCAAACTACGCAAGCATAGCGTAGTGCTTTGCCCAGGGTTAGTAGTGACATGTGCATGTGCAGCCAATCAAATCCTACCATTTCTGCCGTGGACCTTTTTTTGCTGCCAAGAAGAAATATATGGCAGTCATCATGCTCCTTACCTAATTTCGAGATTATTTTGCAAATCGCGAAATCACGACATGCTGGAGGGTCTGACTGAGGCTCTAGGAGATCAGAGGAGCACTGACACTGCAGAAGGAGGGTCAGAGGAGCACTGAGGCTGTGAGGGGTCAGAGGAGCACTGAGGCTGTGAGGGCTCAGAGGAGCACTAAGACTGCAGGGAGCTCAGAGGAGCACTGAGGCTGCGGGAGCTCAGTGGACAACTGAGGATCTAGGAGCGCAGAGGAGCACTGAGGCTCTAGGGAGCTTAGAGGAGCCCTAATACTGCAGAGAGCTCAGAAAACCACTGAGGCTGCAGGAGGAGGATCAGAGGAGCGCTGAGGCTGCAGGAGGAGGGTCAGAGGAGCACTGAGGCTGCAGGGAGGGTCAGAGGAGCACTGAGGCTGCAGGGAGGGTCAGAGGAGCACTGAGGCTGCAGGGAGGGTCAGAGGAGCACTACGTCTGCGGGGGCTCAGAGGAGCACTGAGGCTGTAGGGAGCTCAGTGGTGCGCTGAGGCTGCAGGGAAGTTGTTTGGGGCTCATAGCTGCACTGAGGCAGCAGAGAGCTCAGAGGAGCACTGAGGCTGCAGGGGGCTCAGAGGAGCACTAAGGCTGTAGGGAGCTCAGAGGAGCACCGACGCTGTGGTGGGCTCAGAGGAGCACCGACGCTGTGGTGGGCTCAGAGGAGCACCGACGCTGTGGTGGGCTCAGAGGAGCACTGTGGATGTGTGGGACACAGAGGAGCACCAAGGCTACAGGGAGCTCAGAGGAGCACCGAGGATTCAAGGAGGCTCAGAGGAGCGCCGAGGATTCAAGGAGGCTCAGAGGAGCACTGTGGCTGCAGGGAGCTCAGAAGGGTGCAGTGCTGTAGGGAACTAAGAGGCGCACTGAGGCTGCACAGGGAGCTCAGAGGAGCACTGAGGCTGCACAGGGAGCTCAGAGGAGCACTGAGGCTGCACAGGGAGCTCAGAGGAGCACTGAGGCTGCAGGGAGCTCAGAGGAGCACTGAGGCTGCAGGGAGCTCAGAGGAGCACTGAGGCTGCAGGGAGCTCAGAGGAGCACTGAGGCTGCAGGGAGCTCAGAGGAGCACTGAGGCTGCAGGGGGCTCAGAGGAGCACTGAGGCTGCTGGGGGCTCAGAGGAGCACTGAGGCTGCAGGGGGTTCAGAGAAGCACTGAGGCTGCATGGGGCTCAGAGGAGCTCTGAGGCTGCAGGGAGCTCAGAGGAGTTCTGAGGCTGCAGGGAGCTCAGAGGAGTTCTGAGGCTGCAGGGAGCTCAGAGGAGTTCTGAGGCTGCAGAGAGCTCAGAGGAGCATTAAGGCTGCCGGGAGCTCAGAGGAGCACTGTGGATGCTGGGAGATCAGAGGGGCACTGTGGATGCTGGGAGATCAGAGGAGCACTGAGGCTGCAGGGGGCTCAAAGGAGCATTGTGGCTGTAGGGAGCTCAGAGGAGCACTGAGGCTGCGGGGGGTCCAAGAAGCACTGAAGGTGTAACACCTCAGAGGTGCACTGAGGCTGCAGGGATTCAGAGGAGCACCGGAGGGCAGGGCACTCAGAGGCAGCAACACAGACTGGTCAGAGGTGCATTAAGGCTACACAGGTAGTCAGAGGCAGCCCTGCCAAGTTCCACGCATGAGGGGTTAAACTAACTAATTTTAATGTGGTAGTCCACATCACTGCACTAAAATGCATATACATGCATTATTAGCGCCTTGACTCCACTTGCACGCTGCGAGGCACAGACAAGGACAGTGACCGACCGAGGTGAGGAGCTGCATTATTAGCAGAGCAGCGAGTGCTATGAACTCTGCTACAGCTGAGACTCACTCTGCGTACAGGCCTTAGTCTCTCTGAGTTTATATTATGAGAAAATAAAATGTGACACTACAAGTAGCCTGCAACTGAACCCTCACCACAGCACACCGTAGGCTGGGGCGTGGCTGACTGCACTGAATGAAGCGCAGATCCAGTCTCAGCTTAAGAGGCCATACCAGGTCACTTGTTCTGCCTGTCATAAGATAATAATTCAACCCAGAGTGAATCATTACCCCGGCAGCAGTGCCCTTACATGAATCTGGGGGGTGGCATCTTTGCCGTTGTTTTTCTGGTAACTGGTGCCACCTCACCAGAGTAGTGTCACTGACCTTTACTGGCTAGCGTTCATGGGCAAATTAGTTTTGCTTTTTCATTGTGTGCAGTGCCGGCTGCCAGGGAGTGGGGATGGCACCTTTCAGGTCCATGTGGCATGGCCCTCAGATGACAGTGAACCACTGTAGCCAGCTGCCTGCTAGACTGAGGAGGGCGGGTGTCTCGCTGCAATATTCACCTCCTCACCCTTTTCAATGTATACATCGCATCGCTGGCAAAAGTCATCAAATCATATGGATTGGAGATCATCCTATATGCAGATGACATACAGCTGGTCATACCCATGGAACCCATGCTTGCAGACACCAATATAAGATTTAGAAACTGCATGAATCATATTGCCAGCTGGATGCAGATGAACTGCCTACAACTTAACGCAAGTAAAACGGAGGTGGTACTATTTGGGAAAGCATGCAAATTCTGGTCGGACGACTGGCGGCCAACAAGTCTCGGTCCAAGCCCCATCCCAAAAGCAACAGTAAGGAATCTAGGAACAATAGTAGACAACAAACTGTCCATGAAGGACCACATAAACTATATAGCAGGCACCTGCTATGGCATCATGTGCACCCTATGGAACATATTCCAGTGGATTGCACTGGGTTCAAGGAAATCCCTAGTACAGGCACACATAATCAGTTGGCTGGACTATGGAAACGCCCTAACGGCGTCTATGAATGAAGAACCAGGCTCCAGGCAGTACAAAACACTGCAGCACTGTCGTTACTTCATCTTTCTCCACATTCACTGTCCGACCTCATCCTAAAAAACCTATTCTAGTTACCAATAAGGAAACAAACATGGTTCAAACTCATCTGCCTAACACACACATTTTTACATGGAAAAGGGCCAAAGTACTTACAAAGAAAACTTAATTGGTATACGCCAATAAGGAGTTTCCGGTCGGGTGGAAAACATTTGTTGCTCCCCCACAGAGCCTGCACTGCCAGAAATTGCTGGAGATCATTTTCTTACCTAGCCCCTCAATACTGGAACCAGCTCCCTACACACCACCGGGCATGCACCGACCAAAGACTTAAAAAAAAAAAAAAAAAAAAAAAAACAAGCATTGGCATAGCCAATAGGTCTTGCCTTTGGAACCATATAAGTGTTTAGTTATCCAGCACAATATCCGTGGTGCAACAACATCAAGTGTTGCATAGCTAAATACTTATAAGGTCCCAAAGGCGAGACCTATTGGCTATGCCAATGCTTGTTTTGAGTGAGTGGCTCATGCAGGTATGGCACTGTGAGGTAGAAATGCTGCAAGTGCTTTTACAGGAGCCCCTGTGATATTGCGCCTCTTCAAAATGCATCTTGGGTCTGGTGTAATACTTCTAGCCCCTATTCCCGTCTTCTCGCACCCAATGCATCCTTAAATGTCCCATGTACAGCCGGGGTTGATACTCCTATTACCCCTGCCCTCCAGTGACACTTAACCTGTCACGGGTGGTGGTGGTGGTGGTGGACGTGGTGGTGGACGTGGTGGTGGACGTGGTGGTGGACGTGGTGGTGGACGTGGTGGTGGATGTGGTAGTGGTGGACGTGGTGGTGGATGTGGTAGTGGACGTGTTGGTGGTGGACGTGTTGGTGGTAGACGTGTTGGTGGTGGACGTGTTGGTGATGGACGTGTTGGTGGTGGACGTGTTGGTGGTGGACGTGTTGGTGGTGGACGTGGTGGTGGTGGACGTGGTGGTGGTGGACGTGGTGGTGGTGGACGTGGTGGTGGTGGTGGACGTGGTGGTGGTGGTGGACGTGGTGGTGGTGGTGGACGTGGTGGTGGTGGTGGACGTGGTGGTGGTGGTGGACGTGGTGGTGGTAGACGTGGTGGTGGTAGACGTGGTGGTGGTAGACGTGGTGGTGGTAGACGTGGTGGTGGTAGACGTGCTGGACATGGTGGTGGACGTGGTGGTGGTGGTGGACGTGGTGGTGGACGTGGTGGTGGTGGTGGTGGACGTGGTGGTGGTGGACGTGGTGGTGGACGTGGTGGTGGACGTGGTGGTGGTGGACGTGGTGGTAGTGGACGTGGTGGTAGTGGACGTGGTGGTAGTGGACGTGGTGCTGGACATGGTGGTGGTGGACATGGTGGTGGTGGACATGGTGGTGGTAGATGTGGTAGTGGTGGATGTGGTGGTGGACGTGGATGTGGTAGATGTGGTGGACGTGGATGTGGTAGTGGACGTGGTTGTGGTGGTGGTGGACGTGGTGGTGGTGGACGTGGTGGTGGTGGACGTGGTGGTGGTGGACGTGGTGGTGGTGGATGTGTTGGATGTGGTGGTAGATGTGTTGGACGTGGTGGTAGATGTGATGGACGTGGTGGTGGATGTGATGGACGTGGTGGTGAATGTGATGGACGTGGTGGTGAATGTGATGGACGTGGTGGTGAATGTGATGGACGTGGTGGTGAATGTGATGGACGTGGTGGTGAATGTGATGGACGTGGTGGTGAATGTGATGGACGTGGTGGTGAATGTGATGGACGTGGTGGTGGACGTGATGGACGTGGTGGTGGACATGATGTTGGACGTGGTGGTGGACGTGATGTTGGACGAGGTGGTGGACGTGATGTTGGACGAGGTGGTGGACGTGATGTTGGACGAGGTGGTGGACGTGATGTTGGACAAGGTGGTGGACGTGATGTTGGACATGGTGGTGGACGTGATGTTGGACATGGTGGTGGACGTGATGTTGGACATGGTGGTGGACGTGGTGGTGGACGTGGTGGTGGACGTGGTGGTGGACGTGGTGGTGGACATGGTGGTGGTGGACATGGTGGTGGTGGACATGGTGGTGGTGGACATGGTGGTGGTGGACATGGTGGTGGTGGTGGACATGGTGGTGGACGTGGTGGTGGTGGACGTGGTGGACGTGGTGGTGGTGGACGTGGTGGTGGTGGACGTGGTGGTGGTGGACGTGGTGGTGGTGGACGTGGTGGTGGTGGACGTGGTGATAGTGGACGATGTGGTGGATGTGTTGGCGGTGGACGTGTTGGTGGTGGACGTGTCGGTGGTGGACGTGTTGGCGGTGGACGTGGTAATGGTGGATGTGGAGATGGACTTAGTGGACGTGGTGGTGGACGTGGTGGTGGTGGTGGACGTGGTGGAGGTGGACATGGAGGTAGACATGGAGGTAGACATGGAGGTGGAAGACGTGGTATGGTGGACATGGAGGTGGTGGACATAGTGGTGGTGGACATGTTGGTGGTGGACATGTTGGTGGTGGTGGACATGGTGGTGGACCACATGGTGTTGGTGGTGGACATAGTGGTGGTGGAGGTGGACGTGGTGGTGGACGTGGTGGTGGACGAGGTGGTGGTGATGGACGTGGTAGTGGTGGTGGACGTGGTGGTGGTGGACATGGTGGTGGACGTGGTGGTGGATGTGGTGGTGGACATGGTGGTGGATGTGGTGGACGTGGTGGACGTGGTGGTGGATGTGGTGGTGGACATGTTGGATATGGTGGTGGACGTGTTGGTGATGGACGTGGTGGTGGTGGATGTGGTGGATGTGGTGGACGTGGTGGTGGTGGACGTGGTGGTGGTGGACATGGTGGTGCTGGACATGGTGGTGCTGGACATGGTGGACGTGGTGATAGTGGATGTGGTGGTGGTGGATGTGGTGGTGGTGGATGTGGTGGTGGTGGATGTGGTAGTGGTGGATGTGGTGGTGGAGGATGTGGTGGTGGACGTCGATGTGGTAGATGTGGTGGTGGACGTGGATGTGGTAGTGGACGTGGTTGTTGTGGTGGACGTGGTGGTGGACGTGGTGGTGGACGTGGTGGTGGTGGACGTGGTGGTGGTGGACGTGGTGGTGGACATAGTGGTGGTGGTGGTGGATGTGGTGGTGGATGTGTTGGACGTGGTGGTAGATGTGTTGGACGTGGTGGTGGATGTGATGGACGTGGTGGTAGATGTGATGGACGTGGTGGTGGATGTGATGGACGTGGTGGTGGATGTGATGGACGTGGTGGTGGATGTGATGGACGTGGTGGTGGATGTGATGGACGTGGTGGTGAATGTGATGGACGTGGTGGTGAATGTGATGGACGTGGTGGTGAATGTGATGGTGGTGGATGTGATGGACGTGGTGGTGGATGTGATGGACGTGGTGGTGGATGTGATGGACGTGGTGGTGAATGTGATGGACGTGGTGGTGAATGTGATGGACGTGGTGGTGAATGTGATGGTGGATGTGATGGACGTGGTGGTGGATGTGATGGACGTGGTGGTGGACGTGGTGGACGTGGTGGTGGACATGGTGGTGGACGTGGTGGTGGACGTGGTGGTGGACGTGGTGGTGGACGTGGTGGTGGACGTGGTGGTGGTGGACATGGTGGTGGTAGACATGGTGGTAGACATGGTGGTGGTAGACGTGGTGGTGGTGGTGGTGGTGGACGTGGTGATAGTGGACGATGTGGTGGATGTGTTGGTGGTGGACGTGTTGGTGGTGGACGTGTTGGCGGTGGACGTGTTGGCGGTGGACGTGTTGGCGGTGGACGTGGTAATGGTGGATGTGGAGATGGACTTAGTGGACGTGGTGGTGGACGTGGTGGTGGACGTGGTGGTGGACGTGGTGGAGGTGGACATGGTGGAGGTGGAAGACGTGGTACGGTGGTGGACATAGTGGTGGTGGTGGACATGGTGGTGGTAGTGGACATGGTGGTGGACCACATGGTGTTGGTGGTGGACATGGTGGTGGACATGGTGGTGGTGGACGTGGTGGTGGTGGACGTGGTGGTGGTGGTGGACGTGGTGGTGGACGTGGTGGTGGATGTGGTAGACGTGGTGGACGTGGTGGTGGACGTGGTGGTGGACATGTTGGATATGGTGATGGACGTGTTGGTGATGGACGTGTTGGTGGTGGACGTGTTGGTGGTGGATGTGATGGTGGTGGACATGGTAGATGTGGTGGACGTGGTGGACGTGGTGGTGGTGGACATGGTGGTGGTAGACGTGTTGGACATGGTGGTGGACATGGTGGTGGACATGGTGGTGGTGGTGGACGTGGTGGACGTGGTGGATGTGGTGGTGGACCTGGTGGTGGACCTGGTGGACGTGGCAGAGGTGGACGTGGCAGAGGTGGACGTGGCAGAGGTGGTCATGGCAGTGGTGGTGGATGTGGTGGTGGACGTGGTGGTGGTGGACGTGGTGGTGGTGGACGTGGTGGTGGTGGACGTGGTGGTGGTGGACGTGGTGGTGGTAGACGTGGTGGTGGTAGACGTGGTGGTGGTGGACGTGGTGGTGGTGGACGTGGTGGTGGTGGACGTGGTGGTGGTGGACATGGTGGTGGTGGACATGGTGGTGGTGGACATGGTGGTGGTGGTGGACGTGGTGATAGTGGACGATGTGGTGGACGTGTTGGCGGTGGACGTGTTGGCGGTGGACGTGTTGGCGGTGGACGTGTTGGCGGTGGACGTGTTGGCGGTGGACGTGGTAATGGTGGATGTGGAGATGGACTTGGTGGACGTGGTGGTGGACATGGTGGTGGACGTGGAGGTGGACATGGAGGTGGAAGACGTGGTACGGTAGTGGACATAGTGGTGGTGGTGGACATAGTGGTGGTGGACATGGTGTTGGTGGTGGACATGGTGGTGGTGGACGTGGTGGTGGACGTGGTGGTGGACGTGGTGGTGGACGTGGTGGTGGATGTGGTAGACGTGGTGGTGGATGTGGTGGTGGACATGTTGGATATGGTGGTGGACGTGTTGGTAGATGTGGTGGTGGACGTGGATGTGGTAGTGGACGTGGTTGTTGTGGTGGACGTGGTGGTGGACGTGGTGGTGGTGGACGTGGTGGTGGTGGACGTGGTGGTGGACATAGTGGTGGTGGACGTGGTGGTGGTGTTGGACGTGGTGGTAGATGTGTTGGACGTGGTGGTGGATGTGATGGACGTGGTGGTGGATGTGATGGACGTGGTGGTAGATGTGATGGACGTGGTGGTAGATGTGATGGACGTGGTGGTGGATGTGATGGACGTGGTGGTGAATGTGATGGACGTGGTGGTGAATGTGATGGACGTGGTGGTGAATGTGATGGTGGTGGATGTGATGGACGTGGTGGTGGATGTGATGGACGTGGTGGTGGATGTGATGGACGTGGTGGATGTGGTGGTGGACATGGTGGTGGACGTGGTGGTGGACGTGGTGGTGGTGGACGTGGTGGTGGTGGACATGGTGGTGGTAGACATGGTGGTAGACATGGTGGTGGTAGACGTGGTGGTGGTGGTGGTGGACGTGGTGGTGGACGTGGTGATAGTGGACGATGTGGTGGATGTGTTGGCGGTGGACGTGTTGGTGGTGGATGTGTTGGCGGTGGACGTGTTGGCGGTGGACGTGTTGGCGGTGGACGTGGTAATGGTGGATGTGGAGATGGACTTAGTGGACGTGGTGGTGGACGTGGTGGTGGACGTGGTGGTGGACATGGTGGAGGTGGACGTGGAGGTGGAAGACGTGGTACGGTGGTGGACATAGTGGTGGTGGTGGACATAGTGGTGGTGGACATGGTGGTGGTGGACCACATGGTGTTGGTGGTGGACATGGTGGTGGTGGACGTGGTGGTGGTGGTGGACGTGGTGGTGGACGTGGTGGTGGACGTGGTGGTGGATGTGGTAGACGTGGTGGACGTGGTGGTGGATGTGGTGGTGGACATGTTGGATATGGTGGTGGACGTGTTGGTGATGGACGTGTTGGTGATGGACGTGTTGGTGGTGGACGTGTTGGTGGTGGACGTGTTGGTGGTGGACGTGTTGGTGGTGGACGTGATGGTGGTGGACATGGTAGATGTGGTGGAGGTGGTGGACGTGGTGGTGGTGGACATGGTGGTGGACATGGTGGTGGACATGGTGGTGGTGGTGGATGTGGTGGATGTGGTGGTGGACCTGGTGGTGGACCTGGTGGACATGGCAGTGGTGGACGTGGCAGTGGTGGTCATGGCAGTGGTGGTGGATGTGGTGGTGGACGTGGTGGTGGACGTGGTGGTGGACGTGGTGGACGTGGTGGTGGTGGACGTGGTGGTGGTGGACGTGGTGGTGGTGGACGTGGTGGTGGTGGACGTGGTGGTGGTGGACGTGGTGGTGGTGGACGTGGTGGTGGTGGACATGGTGGTGGTGGACATGGTGGTGGTGGACGTGGTGGTGGTGGACGTGGTGGTGGTGGACGTGGTGGTGGTGGACGTGGTGGTGGTGGACGTGGTGGTGGTGGACATGGTGGTGGTGGACATGGTGGTGGTGGACATGGTGGTGGTGGACATGGTGGTGGTGGTGGACGTGGTGATAGTGGACGATGTGGTGGATGTGTTGGCGGTGGACGTGTTGGTGGTGGATGTGTTGGCGGTGGACGTGTTGGCGGTGGACGTGGTAATGGTGGACGTGGCAATGGTGGATGTGGAGATGGACTTAGTGGACGTGGTGATGGATGTGGTGGAGGTGGACATGGTGGAGGTGGACGTGGAGGTGGACATGGAGGTGGAAGACGTGGTACGGTGGTGGACATAGTGGTGGTGGTGGACATGGTGGTGGACATGGTGGTGGTGGACATGGTGGTGGACCACATGGTGTTGGTGGTGGACATGGTGGTGGTGGACGTGGTGGTGGTGGTAGACGTGGTGGTGGTGGTGGAAGTGGTGGTGGTGGACGTGGTGGTGGTGGACGTGGTGGTGGTGGACGTGGTGGTGGTGGACGTGGTAGTGGTGGTGGACGTGGTAGTGGTGGTGGACGTGGTAGTGGTGGACGTGGTGGTGGATGTGATGGACGTGGTGGACGTGGTGGTGGACATGGTGGTGGACGTGGTGGTGGACGTGGTGGTGGTAGACATGGTGGTAGACATGGTGGTGGTAGACGTGGTGGTGGTGGACGTGGTGGTGGTGGACGTGGTGGTGGTGGACGTGGTGGTGGTGGACATGGTGGTGGTGGACGTGGTGGTGGACGTGGTGATAGTGGACGATGTGGTGGATGTGTTGGCGGTGGACGTGTTGGCAGTGGACGTGTTGGCGGTGGACGTGTTGGCGGTGGACGTGTTGGCGGTGGACGTGGTAATGGTGGATGTGGAGATGGACTTAGTGGACGTGGTGGTGGACGTGGTGGTGGACGTGGTGGAGGTGGACATGGTGGAGGTGGACATGGTGGAGGTGGACATGGTGGAGGTGGACATGGAGGTGGAAGACGTGGTACGGTAGTGGACATAGTGGTGGTGGTGGACGTGGTGGTGGACATGGTGGTGGACGTGGTGGTTGACATGGTGGTGGTAGACATGGTGGTAGACATGGTGGTGGTAGACATGGTGGTGGTGGACGTGGTGGTGGTGGACGTGGTGGTGGTGGACGTGGTGGTGGACGTGGTGATAGTGGACGATGTGGTGGATGTGTTGGCGGTGGACGTGTTGGTGGTGGACGTGTTGGCGGTGGACGTGTTGGCGGTGGACGTGTTGGCGGTGGACGTGTTGGCGGTGGACGTGGTAATGGTGGATGTGGAGATGGACTTAGTGGACGTGGTGGTGGACGTGGTGGTGGACGTGGTGGTGGACGTGGTGGAGGTGGACATGGTGGAGGTGGACATGGTGGATGTGGACATGGAGGTGGAAGACGTGGTACGGTAGTGGACATAGTGGTGGTGGTGGACATAGTGGTGGTGGACATGGTGGTGGTGGTGGACATGGTGTTGGTGGTGGACATGGTGGTGGTGGACGTGGTGGTGGTGGACGTGGTGGTGGACATGGTGGTGGACGTGGTGGTGGACGTGGTGGTGGATGTGGTGGTGGATGTGGTGGTGGACATGTTGGATATGGTGGTGGACGTGTTGGTGATGGACGTGTTGGTGATGGACATGGTGGTGGACGTGTTGGTGGTGGACGTGTTGGTGGTGGACGTGTTGGTGGTGGACGTGTTGGTGGTGGACGTGTTGGTGGTGGACGTGTTGGTGGTGGACGTGGTGGTGGTGGACATGGTAGATGTGGTGGACATGGTGGTGGTGGACATGGTGGTGGTAGACGTGTTGGACATGGTGGACATGGTGGTGGACATGGTGGTGGTGGTGGACGTGGTGATGGTGGACGTGGTGGATGTGGTGGTGGACCTGGTGGTGGACCTGGTGGTGGACGTGGCAGTGGTGGACGTGGCAGTGGTGGTCATGGCAGTGGTGGTGGATGTGGTGGTGGCCGTGGTGGTGGTGGACGTGGTGGTGGTGGACGTGGTGGTGGTGGACATGGTGGTGGTGGACGTGGTGGTGGTAGACGTGGTGGTGGTAGACGTGGTGGTGGTGGACGTGGTGGTGGTGGACGTGGTGGTGGTGGACGTGGACATGGTGGTGGTGGACATGGTGGTGGTGGTGGACGTGGTGATAGTGGACGATGTGGTGGATGTGTTGGCGGTGGACGTGTTGGTGGTGGACGTGTTGGCGGTGGATGTGTTGGCGGTGGACATGTTGGCGGTGGACATGTTGGCGGTGGACGTGTTGGCGGTGGACGTGTTGGCGGTGGACGTGTTGGCGGTGGACGTGTTGGCGGTGGACGTGGTAATGGTGGATGTGGAGATGGACTTAGTGGACGTGGTGATGGTCGTGGTGGAGGTGGACATGGTGGAGGTGGACGTGGAGGTGGACATGGAGGTGGAAGATGTGGTACGGTGGTGGACATAGTGGTGGTGGTGGACATGTTGGTGGTGGACATGGTGGTGGTGGACATGGTGGTGGACATGGTGGTGGACCACATGGTGTTGGTGATGGACATGGTGGTGGTGGACGTGGTGGTGGTGGTAGACGTGGTGGTGGACGTGGTGGTGGTGGACGTGGTGGTGGTGGACGTGGTGGTGGACGTGGTGGTGGACGTGGTGGTGGTAGACGTGGTAGTGGTGGTGGACGTGGTGGACGTGGTGGTGGATGTGGTGGTGGACGTGGTGGTGGATGTGGTAGACGTGGTGGTGGACATGTTGGAATGGTGGTGGACATGTTGGTGGTGGACGTGTTGGTGGTGGACGGGTTGGTGGTGGACGGGTTGGTGGTGGACGTGTTGGTGGTGGACGTGTTGGTGGTGGACATGGTGGTGGTGGACATGGTGGTGGTGGACGTGGTGGACATGGTAGATGTGGTGGACGTGATGGACGTGGTGGTGGTGGACATGGTGGTGGTAGACGTGTTGGACATGGTGGTGGACATGGTGGTGGTGGACGTGGTGGTGGTGGACGTGGTGGTGGTGGACCTGGTGGTGGACATGGTGGACGTGGCAGTGGTGGACGTGGCAGTGGTGGTCATGGCAATGGTGGTGGATGTGGTGGTGGACGTGGTGGTGGACATGGTGGTGGTAGACGTGGTGGTGGTGGACGTGGTGGTGGTGGACGTGGTGGTGGTGGACGTGGTGGTGGTGGACGTGGTGGTGGTGGACGTGGTGGTGGTGGACGTGGTGGTGGTGGACGTGGTGGTGTTGGACATGGTGGTGGTGGACGTGGTGGTGGACGTGGTGGTGGTGGTGGACGTGGTGGTGGACGTGGTGGTGGACCTGGTGGTGGACCTGGTGGTGGACCTGGTGGACATGGCAGTGATGGACGTGGCAGTGGTGGACGTGGACGTGGTGGTGGACGTGGTGGTGGAAGTGGTGGTGGTGGACATGGAGTGGACGTGGTGGTGGTGGACATGGAGTGGACGTGGTGGTGGACGTGGTGGTGCTGGACGTGGTGGTGGACGTGGTGGTGGACGTGGTGGAGGTGGTGGACGTGGTGGATGTGGTGGTGGACGTGGATGTGGTGGTGGACGTGGATGTGGTGGTGGACGTGGATGTGGTGGTGGACGTGGATGTGGTGGTGGACGTGGATGTGGTGGTGGACGTGGATGTGGTGGTGGATGTGGTGGTGGATGTGGTGGTGGATGTGGTGGTGGATGTGGTGGTGGTGGATGTGGTGGTGGTGGATGTGGTGGTGGTGGTGGATGTGGTGGTGGTGGTGGACGTGGTAGTGGTGGACGTGGTGGTGGTGGACGTGGTGGTGGTCGACGTGGTGGTGGACATGGTGATGGTGGATGTGTTGGACGTGGTGGTGGATGTGATGGACGTGGTGGTGGATGTGGTGGTGGATGTGATGGACGTGGTGGTGGATGTGATGGACGTGGTGGTGGATGTGATGGACGTGGTGGTGGACGATGTGGTGGTGGTAGATGTGGTGGTGGTAGACATGGTGGTGGTGGATGTGGTGGTGGTGGATGTGGTGGTGGTGGATGTGGTGGTGATGGACGTGGTGGTGGTGGATGTGGTGGTGGATGTGGTGGTGGACATGGTGGTGGACATGGTGGTGGACATGGTGGTGGTGGACCTGGTGGTGGACCTGGTGGTGGACCTGGTGGACGTGGTGGTGGACATGGTGGTGGACATGGTGGTGGACGTGGTGGTGGACATGGTGGTGGACGTGGTGGTGGACGTGGTGGTGGACGTGGTGGTGGACGTGGTGGTGGACGTGGTGGTGGACGTGGTGGTGGACGTGGTGGTGGACGTGGTGGTGGACGTGGTGGTGGTGGTGGACGTGGTGGTGGTGGACGTGGTGGTGGTGGACGTGGTGGTGGTGGACGTGGTGGTGGTGGATGTGGTGGTGGTGGACGTGGTGGATGTGGTGGATGTGGTGGACGTGGTGGTGGACGTGGTGGACATGGTGGTGGTGGACGTGGTGGACGTGGTGGTGGTGGACGTGGTGGTGGACGTGGTGGACGTGGTGGTGGTGGACGTGGTAATGGTGGATGTGGAGATGGACTTAGTGGACGTGGTGGTGGACGTGGTGGTGGACATGGTGGAGGTGGACATGGTGGAGGTGTACATGGTGGAGGTGGACGTGGACGTAGAGGTGGAAGACATGAAACGGTGGAGGTGGTGGACGTGGTGGTGGTGGTGGACATATTGGTAGTGGACGTGGTGGTGGTGGACGACATGGTGGTAGACCACATGGTGGTGGACATGGTGGTGGTGGACGTGGTGGTGGACGTGGTGGTGGTGGTGGACGTGGTGGAGATGGACGTGGTGGTCGTGGAGGACGTGGACGTGGTAGACGTGGTAGACATGGTGGATGTGGTGGACATGGAGGTGGTGGACGTGGAGGTGGTGGACGTGGAGGTGGTGGACGTGGTACGGTGGACGTGGACATGGTAGTAGATGTGGTGGTAGACATGGTGGTGGTAGACATGGTGGTGGTAGACGTGGTGGTGGTAGACGTGGTGGTGGTAGACGTGGTGGTGGTAGACGTGGTGGTGGACGTGGTGGATGTGGTGGTGGACATGGTGGTGGACATGGTGGTGGACGTGGTGGTGGACGTGGTGGTGGACGTGGTGGTGGTGGACATTGAGTGGATGTGGTGGTGGATATGGTAGTGGACGTTGTGGTGGTGCTGGATGTGGTTGTGGACGTGGTGGTGGTGGTGGACATGGTGGTGGTGGTGGACGTAGTAGTGGTGGACGTGGTAGTGGTGGACATGGTGGTGGATGTGATGGATGTGGTGGTGGATGTGATGGACGTGGTGGTGGATGTGATGGACGTGGTGGTGGATGTGATGGACGTGGTGGTGGATGTGATGGACGTGGTGGTGGATGTGATGGACGTGGTGGTGGATGTGATGGATGTGGTGGTGGATGTGATGGACGTGGTGGTGGATGTGATGGACGTGGTGGTGGATGTGGTGGACGTGGTGGTGGATGTGGACATAGTGGATGTGGTGGTAGATGTGGTGGTGGTGGACGTGGTGGACGTGGAGGTGGACGTGGAAGACGTGGTACGGTGGACATGGTGGTGGACGTGGTGGTGGTGGATGACATGGTGGTGGACGACATGGTGGTGGACATGGTGGTGGTGGTGGACATGGTGGTGGTGGTGGACATGGTGGTGGACGTGGTGGTGGACGTGGTGGTGGTGGACGTGGATGTGATGGACGTGGTGGATGTGGTGGACGTGGATGTGGTGGACGTGGTGGATGTGGAGGACGTGGAGGTGGTAGACATGGTGGTAGACGTGGTGGACGTGGTGGTGGACGTGGTAGACATGGTGGATGTGGTAGACGTGGTGGACGTGGTAGACGTGGTGGACGTGGTTGTGGACGTGGTAGACGTGGTGGACGTGGTGGTGGACGTGGTGGTGGTGGACGTGGTGGTGGTGGTGGTGGACGTGGTGGTGGACGTGGACATAGTGGACGTGGTGGTGGACGTGGTGGTGGATATGGTAGTGGTGGTGGTGCTGGACGTGGTGGTGGTGCTGGACGTGGTGGTGGTGGATGTAGTTTGTGGCCTCCTGGTCTGCCTTGCTACGTTGGCTTAGGCCTGGCTGCCATGATGCCTTTTTGCGCACGTTACTTTGTGCCGTTGTTTTTCCAGCCTCTGCTTCTGCCCGGCTATTTTAGAACTGTCTGCATATCTGTCTTTCACCTTTTCTCCTGTTCCCTTTGGGCTACGTCTGCACAACATGTACAAGGTCGAAAAACAACGTCCCTTGTTCTTGCGGATCTGGCCAGTCCCTCACACTTAGACATAACACTATGTACAGCTGCCCTGGAGAAATTCATGTGCTTTTAATATTGTGATTTCACGGTTAGAGACACTTGGAGAAAAACCTTTCCAGAGAGAAGAGCTGTTCTTGTCTGATGATGTAAACCTTGCATCTAGATATTGAGGTATGGGGTTCGCTCGACAAAGCCCAGAGGTCTTCTGATTTTATAATAAACTAGCTACTAGCACGGGAGGGTGGTATGGTCATTTAGCCCTATATCCACTGCTTTATGAAATGCTTTCCCGTTTGTATTCTATGGAGTTGTAACTATGCTGATTATATTATCCTTATGCATTATGCTGATAGTACTAGCACGTGTACTGTTTCTTAGAGCACAGTAGTTGAAATAAACATTTTAAACTATACAGTGTCTCTTCTTACGCATGTTGTGGACAGGTATGAGTGAGTTATGAAAGGGTGTTCTTGCTCCTGCGAGTCCTGAGAGAGAGAGATACCGTGTTCTGGGTTGTCTAATCATTGGTAGCATTGTTGCTAATGAGACACTAAAGCTAGTTGGATTGGGGTTTTAGGTGCTAAGGTTTATGGTTGGCTCACCACTATATTCTGAGGTCCTATTATCCTGTGCATAGCTCTGTGCATGTGCAGAATCCCTACAACAGTGGTAGACGTGGTGGTGGTGATGGTGGACGTGGTGGCGGTGGACATGGTAATGGTGGATGTGGAGGTAGACATAGTAGATGTGGTGGTGAATGTGGTGGTGGACGACGTGGTGGTGGACGACGTGGTGGTGGTGGAAGTGGTGGTAGACGTGGTGTTGGTGGTGGACGTGGTGTTGGACGTGGTGTTGGTGGACGTGGTGGTGGACGTGGTGGTGGACGTGGTGGTGGTGGACGTGGTGGACATAGTGGACATAGTGGTGGTGGACATAGTGGACGTAGTGGTGATGGACATAGGGTACGTAGTGGTGGTGGACATAGGGTACGTAGTGGTGGTGGACATAGGGTACGTAGTGGTGGTGGTGGACATGGTGGTGGTGGACATGGTGGTGGTGGATGTGGACGTGGCGGTGGACGTGGTGGTGGACGTGGTGGTAGATATGGTGGTGGTGATGGACATGGTGGTGGTAGACGTGGAGGTGGTGGACATGGTGGATGTGGTGGATGTGTTGGTGGATGTGGTGGACGTGGTAATGGTGGATGTGTTGGTGGACGTGGTGGACATGGTGGTGGACGTGGTGGTGGAAGACATGGTGGTGGACGTGGTGTTGGTGATAGACATGGACATAGTAGACGTGGTGGTGGACATGGTGGTGGTTAATGTGGTAAATGTGGTGGACATGGTGGTGGTTAATGTGGTGGACAATGTGGTGGTGGTGGACGTGGTGGTGGACATGGTGGTGGTGGACGTGGTGGACGTGGTGGTGGTGGACATGGTGGTGGTAGACGTGGTGGTGGAGGTAGACGTGGTGGTGGAGGTAGACGTGGTGGAGGTAGACGTGGTGGTGGAGGTAGACGTGGTGGTGGAGGTAGACGTGGTGGACGTGGTGGTGGATGTGGTGGTGGTGGACATGGTGGTGGTGGTGGTGGACGTGGTGGTGGTGGACGTGGTGGTGGTGGACGTGGTGGTGGACATGGTGGTGGTGGACGTGGTGGTGGTGGACGTGGTGGTGGTGGACGTGGTGGTGAACGTGGTGGTGGATGTGGTAGATGTGGTGGACGTGGTGGTGGACGCAGTGGATGTGTTAGTGGATGTGGTGGTGGTGGACGTCGTGGTGGTGGACATAGTGGGCGTGGTGGTGGACATAGTGGACGTGGTGGTGGAATTGGTGGTGGACATGGTGGTGGATGTGGACATGGTGGTGGTGGATGTGCTAGTGGACGTGGTGATGGTGCTGGACGTGGTGGTAGATATGGTAATGGTGGTGGACGTGGTGGTAGACGTGGTGGTAGACGTGGTGATGGACATGGTGGTGATGGACGTGTTGGTGGTGGTGGACATGGTAGTGGACATGGTGGTGGACATGGTAATGGTGGACGTGGTGGTGGATGTGGTGGTAGACATGGTGGTAGACATGGTGGATGTGGTATTGGTGATAGACGTGGACAGACATGGTGGTGGACGTGGTGGTGGTTAATGAGGTGATGGACGATGTGGTAGACGTGGTGAACATGGTGGTGGTGGATGTGGTGGTGGTGGTGGACATAGTGGTGGTGGTAGATGTGGTGGATGTGGTGGTGGTGGGCGTGGTGGTGGTGGACGTGGTGGTGATGGACGTGGTGGTGATGGACGTGGTGGTGATGGACGTGGTGGTGGTGGACATAGATGACGTGGTGGTGATGGACGTGGTGGTGGACGTGGTGGTGATGGACGTGGTGGTGGTGGACGTGGTGGTGATGGACGTGGTGGTGATGGACGTGGTGGTGGTGGACGTGGTGGTGGTGGACGTGGTGGTGGATGTGGTGGTGGTGGCCGTGGTAGTGATGGTGGACGTGGTGGTGGATGTGGTGGACGTGGTAGTGGTGGTGGACGTGGTAGTGATGGTGGACGTGGTGGTGGATGTGGTGGACGTGGTAGTGGTGGTGCACATGGTAGTGGTGGTGGACGACGTGGTGGTCGTGGTGGACGACGTGGTGGTGGTGGACGACGTGGTGGTGGTTGACGACGTGGTGGTGGTTGACGACATGATAGTGGTGGATGACGTGGTGGTGGTGGATGACGTGGTGGTGGTGGACAACGTGGTGGTGGTGGACGACGTGGTGGTGGACGACGTGGTGGTGGACGACGTGGTGGTAGACGACGTGGTGGTAGACGACGTGGTGGTAGACGACGTGGTGGTGGACGACGTGGTGGTGGACGACGTGGTGGTGGACGACGTGGTGGTGGACGACGTGGTGGTGGACGACGTGGTGGTGGACGACGTGGTGGTGGACGACGTGGTGGTGGACGACGTGGTGGTGGACGACGTGGTGGTGGACGACGTGGTGGTGGACGACGTGGTGGTGGACGTGGTACGGTAGACGTGGTACGGTAGACGTGGTGGACGTGGTGGTGGTGGACGTGGTGATGGTGGTGTACGTGGTGGTGGTGGACGTGGTGGTGGTGGACGTGGTGGACGTGGTAGACATGGACGTGGTGGTAGACATGGTGGTGGACGTGGTGGTGGACGTGGTGTTGGTGATGGTGATGGACGTGGTGTTGGTGATGGACGTGGTGTTGATGATGGACGTGGTGGTGGACATAGTGGTGGTGGATGCGGTAGTGGACATGGTGGTGGTGCTGAACGTGGTAGACATGGTGGTGGATGTGGTAGTGGTGGTGCTGAACGTGGTGGTGGATGTGGTAGTGGTGGTGGATGTGGTCGTGGTAGATGTGGTGGAAGTGGACGTGGTAGTGGATGTGGTGATGGTGGATGTGGTGATGGTGCTGGACGTGGTGGTAGATGTGGTGGTGATGGACAGGGTAGTAGTGGACATGATGATTGACATGGTGGTGGACATGGTGGTGGATGTGGTGGACGTGGTGGTAGACATGGTGGTGGACGTGGTGGTGGACATGGTGGTGGACATGGTGGTGGTGGATGTGGTGTTTGTGGTGGCCGTGAAAATAGTAGATGTGGTGGTGGACGTGGTGGTGGTTAATGTGGTGGTAGACGATGTGGTGGGCGTGGTGGTGGACGTGGTGGTGGGCGTGGTGGTGGACGTGGTGGTGGTGGACGTGGTGGTGGTGGACGTGGTGGTGGTGGACGTGGTGGTGGTGGACGTGGACGTGGTGGATGTGGTGGTGGTGGACATGGTGGACGTGGTGGTGGACGACGTGGTGGACGACGTGGTGGACGACATGGTGGACGTAGTGGTGGTAGACAACATGATGGCGGTGGACATGGTAATGGTGGTGGACGTGGTAGTGGACGACAATGTGGAGGACGACAATGTGGCGGATGACAACATGGAGGACGACAACATCGAGGACGACAACGTGGTGGCTGTGGTGGTGGTGAACGTGGTGGTGGTGGACATGGTGGTGGACATGGTGGTGGTGGACGTGGTGATGGACGTGTTGGTGATGGACGTGGTGGTGATGGACGTGGTGGTGATGGACGTGGTGGTGGTGGTGGACGTGGTGGTGGTGGTGGACGTGGTGGTGGACGTGGTGGTGGACGTGGTGGTGGACGTGGTGGTGGACGTGGTGGTGGACGTGGTGGTGGACGTGGTGATAGTGGTGGATGTGGTGGTGGTGGACGTGGTGGTGGTGGACGTGGTGGTGGTGGTAGTGGTGGACGTGGTGGTGGTGGTAGTGGTGGACGTGGTGGTGGTAGTGGACTTGGTGGTGGATGTGGTGGTGGATGTGGTGGTGGACGTGGTGGTGGTGGACGTGGTGGTGGTGGTCATGGTGGTGGTGGTCATGGTGGTGGTGGTGGATGTGGTGGTGGATGTGGTGGTGGTGGACGTGGTGGTGGTCGTGGTGGTGGTCGTGGACATGGTGGATATGGTGGACATGGTGGTGGACATGGTAGACGTGGTGGATGTGGTGGTGGATGTGGTGCACGTGGTGATGAACATGGTGGCAGTGGTGGATGTGGTTGCGGACATGGTGGCGGTGGACGTGGTGGTGGTGGACGTGGTGGTGGTGGATGTGGTGGTGGACATGGTAGTGGTGGTGGACGTGGTAGTGGTGGTGGATGTGGTAGTGGTGGTGGACATGGTGGTGGACGTGGTGGTGTTGGACGTGGTGGTGGTGGACATAAAGGTAGTGGACGTGGTGGACGTAAAGGTAGTGGACGTGGTGGACGTAAAGGTAGTGGATGTGGTGAACATGGTGGTGGATGTGGTGGACGTGGTGGCGGTGGACGACGTGGTGGCGGTGGACAACGTGGTGGTGGTAGACGTGGTGGCTGTAGACGTGGTGGCTGTAGACGTGGTGGCGGTGGACGTGGTGGCGATGGACGTGGTGGCGATGGACGTGGTGGCGATGGACGTGGTGGCGATGGACGTGGTGGCGATGGACGTGGTGGCGATGGACGTGTTGTGGCGTTAGACATGGTAGTGGACATGGTGGTGGTGGAGGACGTGGTGGTGGAAGACATGGTGGTGGTGGACATGGTGGTGGTGGTGGACGTGGTGGTTGGCATGGTGGTGGTGGACGTGGTGGATGTGGTGGTGGTGATGGGGTGGTGGTGGTGGACGTGGTGGTGGTGGATGTGGTGGTGGACGTGGTGGTGGTGGTGGACGTGGTGGACATTGTGGTGGTGGTGGACATTGTGGTGGTGGACATTGTGGTTGTGGTGGTGGACATGGTGGTGGTGGTGGACATTGTGGTGGTGGTGGACGTGGATGTGGTGGATGTGGATATGGTGGTAGTGGATGTGGTGGACGTGGTGGTAGAGGTGGATGTGGTGGTGGACGTGTTGGCGGTGGACGTGTTGTTGGTAGACAGACGTGGTGGTGGACGTGTTGGTGGTGGACGTGTTGGTGGTGGACGTGTTGGTGGTGGACGTGGTGGTGGACATGGTGGTGGTGGACGTGGTGAACATGGTGGTGGACATGGTGGCAGTGGTGGATGTGGTGGTGGTGGACGACGTGGTGGTGGTGGACGACGTGGTGGCGGTGGACGACGTGGTGGCGGTGGACGACGTGGTGGCGGTAGACGTGGTGGCGGTAGACGTGGTGGTGGTGGACATGGTGGTGGCGGAGGACGTGGTGGTGGTGGTGGTAGACGTGGTGGTGGTTGATGTGGTAGTGGTAGATGTGGTGGTGGACGTGGTGGTGGGGTGGTGGACGTGGTGGTGGACATTGTGGTGGTGGTGGACGTGGTGGTGGTGGTAGTTGATATGGTGGTAGTGGATGTGGTGGTAGTGATGGACGTGGTGGTAGAGGTGGTGGACGTGGTGGTGGATGTGGTGGTGGATGTGCTGGCGGTGGACATGTTGGCGGTGGACATGGTAATGGTGGATGTGGAGGTAGACAGATGTGGTGGTGAATGTGGTGGTGGTGGACGTGGTGGACATGTTGGTGGTGGACTTGGTGGTGGACGTGGAACGGTGGACATAGTGGATGTGGTGGACGTGGTGGTGGTGGACGTGGACATGGTGGACGTGTTGGTGGTGGATGTGGTTGTGGTGGTGGACGTGGACATGGTGGACGTGGTGGTGGTGGATGTGATAGTTGACGTGATGGTGGTGGATGTGGTAGTGGATGTGGTGGTGGTGCTCAACGTGGTGGTGGACATGGTAGTGGTGGTAGACGTGGTGGTGGACGTGGCAGTGGTGGACATGGTGATGGATGTGGTGGATGTGGTAGTGGTGGATGTGGTAGTGGACGTGGTGATGGTGGATGTGGTAGTGGACGTGGTGATGGTGATGTGGTAGTGGACATGGTGGTGGTGGACGTGGTGGTGGTGGACGTGGTGGTGGTGGACGTGGTGGTGGTGGACGTGGTGGACGTGGTGGTAGTGGTGGACGTGGTGGTAGTGGTGGATATGGTGGTAGTGGTGGACGTGGTGGTAGTGGTGGACGTGGTGGACGTGGTGGTAGTGGTGGTGGACGTGGTGGACATGGTGGTGGATGTGGTGGTGGACGTGGTGGTGGACGTGGTGGTGGTGGACGTGGTGGTGGTGGACGTGGTGGTGGTGAACGTGGTGGTGGTGGTGAACGTGGTGGTGGTGGAGGACGTGGTGGTAGTGGTGGACGTGGTGGTAGTGGTGGACGTGGTGGTAGTGGTGGATGTGGTGGTAGTGGTGGTAGACATGGTGGTGGACGTGGTGGTGGTGGTGGACGTGGTGGTGGACGTGGTGGTGGACGTGGTGGTGGACATGGTGGTGGACATGGTGGTGGACATGGTGGTGGACATGGTGGTGGACATGGTGGTGGACATGGTGGTGGTAGTGGACATGGTGGTGGACGTGGTGGTGGACGTGGTGGTGGACGTGGTGGTGGACGTGGTGGTGGACGTGGTGGTGGACGTGGTGGTGGACGTGGTGGTGGACGTGGTGGTGGACTTGGACATAGTAGACGTGGTAGTGGACGTGGTGATGGTTAATGTGGTGGTGGACAATGGTGGACATGGTAGATGTGCTGGTGGTGGACATGGTGGTGGTGGACGTGGTGGTGGTGGTGGACATGGTGGTGGTGGTGGTGGACATGGTGGTGGTGGTGGTGGACATGGTGGTGGATGTGGTGGTGGATGTGGTGGTGGATGTGGTGGTGTGGATGTGGTGGTATGGATGTGGTGGTGGTGGATATGGTGGTGGACGTGGTGGTGGTCGTGGACATGGTGGATATGGTGGACATGGTGGTGGACATGGTAGACGTGGTGGATGTGGTGCATGTGGTGGTGGATGTGGTTGCGGACATGGTGGCGGTGGACGTGGTGGTGGTGGACGTGGTAGTGGTGGTGGACGTGGTAGTGGTGGTGGACGTGGTAGTGGTGGTGGACATGGTAGTGGTGGTGCTGGACGTGGTAGTGCTGGACGTGGTAGTGCTGGACGTGGTAGTGCTGGACGTGGTAGTGCTGGACGTGGTAGTGCTGGACGTGGTGGTGGTGGTGGACGTGGTGGTGGACGTGGTGGTGGACGTGGTGGTGGACATGGTGGTGGTGGTGGATGTGGTGGTGGACGATGGGGTAATGTGGTGGACGTGGTGGTGGTGGACGTGGTGGTGGATGTGGTGGTGGACGTGGTGATGGTGGTGGACGTGGTGATGGTGGTGGACGTGGTGGTGGTGGTGGACGTGGTGGTGGTGGTGGACGTGGTGGTGGTGGTGGACGTGGTGGTGGTGGTGGTGGTGGTGGTGGACGTGGTGGTGGTGGTGGACGTGGTGGTGGTGGACGTGGTGGTGGTGGACGTGGTGGTGGTGGACGTGGTGGTGGTGGTGGATGTGGTGGTGGTGGTGGATGTGGTGGTAGACATGGTGGTGGTGGATGTGGTGGTGCATGTGGTGGTGGTGGATGTGGTGGTGGTGGACATGGTGGTGGACGTGGTGGTGGTGGACGTGGTGGTGGTGGACGTGGTGGTGGTGGTGGATGTGGTGGTGGATGTGGTGGTAGACATGGTGGTGGTGGATGTGGTTGTGGACGTGGTGGTAGAGGTGGATGTGGTGGTGGACGTGTTGGTGGTGGACGTGTTGTTGGTAGACAGACGTGGTGGTGGACGTGTTGGTGGTGGACGTGTTGGTGGTGGACGTGGTGGTGAACATGGTGGTGGTGGACGTGGTGAACATGGTGGTGGACATGGTGGCAGTGGTGGATGTGGTGGTGGTGGACGACGTGGTGGTGGACGACGTGGTGGCGGTGGACGACATGGTGGCGGTGGACGTGGTGGCGGTGGACGTGGTGGCGGTAGACGTGGTGGCGGTAGACGTGGTGGTGGTGGACATGGTGGTGGCGGAGGACGTGGTGGTGGTGGTGGTAGACGTGGTGGTGGTTGATGTGGTAGTGGTAGATGTGGTGGTGGATGTGCTGGCGGTGGACATGTTGGCGGTGGACATGGTAATGGTGGATGTGGAGGTAGACAGATGTGGTGGTGAATGTGGTGGTGGTGGACGTGGTGGACATGTTGGTGGTGGACTTGGTGGTGGACGTGGAACGGTGGACATAGTGGATGTGGTGGACGTGGTGGTGGTGGACGTGGACATGGTAGATGTGGTGGACGTGTTGGTGGTGGTTGTGGTGGTGGACGTGGTGGTGGACGTGGTGGTGGTGGATGTGATAGTTGACGTGATGGTGGTGGATGTGGTAGTGGACGTGGTGGTGGTGCTCAACGTGGTGGTGGACATGGTAGTGGTGGTAGACGTGGTGGTGGACGTGGCAGTGGTGGACATAGTGGTGGATGTGTTAGTGATGGACATGGTGATGGATGTGGTGGATGTGGTAGTGGTGGATGTGGTAGTGGACGCGTGGTGATGGTGGATGTGGTAGTGGACGTGGTGATGGTGGATGTGGTAGTGGACGTGGTGGTGGACGTGGTGGTGGTGGACGTGGTGGTGGTGGACGTGGTGGTGGTGGACGTGGTGGTGGTGGACGTGGTGGTGGTGGACGTGGTGGTGGTGGTGGACGTGGTGGTAGTGGTGGATGTGGTGGATGTGGTGGTAGTGGTGGACGTGGTGGACGTGGTGGTAGTGGTGGTGGACGTGGTGGACGTGGTGGTGGACGTGGTGGTGGTGGACGTGGTGGTGGTGGACGTGGTGGTGGTGGACGTGGTGGTGGTGGACGTGGTGGTGGACGTGGTGGTGGTGGACGTGGTGGTGAACGTGGTGGTGGTGGTGAACGTGGTGGTAGTGGTGGACGTGGTGGTAGTGGTGGACGTGGTGGTAGTGGTGGTGGACATGGTGGTGGACGTGGTGGTGGTGGTGGACGTGGTGGTGGACGTGGTGGTGGACATGGTGGTGGACATGGTGGTGGACATGGTGGTGGACATGGTGGTGGTGGTGGACGTGGTGGTGGTGGACGTGGTGGTGGTGGTAGACGTGGTGGTGGACATGGTGGTGGACTTGGACATAGTAGACGTGGTAGTGGACGTGGTGATGGTTAATGTGGTGGTGGACAATGGTGGACATGGTAGATGTGCTGGTGGTGGACATGGTGGTGGTGGACGTGGTGGTGGTGGACGTGGTGGTGGTGGTGGACATGGTGGTGGTGGTGGTGGACATGGTGGTGGTGGTGGATGTGGTGGTGGATGTGGTGGTGTGGATGTGGTGGTGGTGGATATGGTGGTGGACATGGTGGTGGTCGTGGATATGGTGGACATGGTGGTGGACATGGTAGACGTGGTGGATGTGGTGCATGTGGTGGTGGATGTGGTTGCGGACATGGTGGCGGTGGACGTGGTGGTGGTGGACGTGGTGAATGTGGTGGTGGACGTGGTAGTGGTGGTGGACGTGGTAGTGGTGGTGGACATGGTGGTGGTGGTGGACATGGTAGTGGTGGTGCTGGACGTGGTGGTGCTGGACGTGGTAGTGCTGGACGTGGTGGTGGTGGTGGACGTGGTGGTGGACGTGGTGGTGGACGTGGTGGTGGACGTGGTGGTGGACATGGTGGTGGTGGTGGATGTGGTGGTGGACGATGGGGTAATGGTGGTGGACGTGGTGGTGGTGGACGTGGTGGTGGATGTGGTGGTGGACGTGGTGATGGTGGTGGACGTGGTGATGGTGGTGGACGTGGTGATGGTGGTGGACGTGGTGGTGGTGGACGTGGTGGTGGTGGTGGATGTGGTGGTAGACATGGTGGTGGTGGATGTGGTGGTGCACGTGGTGGTGGTGGACGTGGTGGTGGTGGACGTGGTGGTGGTGGACGTGGTGGTGGTGGACGTGGTGGTGGTGGACGTGGTGGTGGTGGACTTGGGACGACGTGGTGGACGACGACGTGGTGGACGACGACATGGTGGAGGACGACGTGGTGGACGACGACGTGGTGGACGACGACGTGGTGGACGACGACGTGGTGGACGACGACGTGGTGGTGGACGATGACGTGGTGGACGACGACGTGGTGGACGACAACGTGGTGGACGATGACGTGGTGGACGACGACGTGGTGGAGGACGACGTGGTGGTGGTGGTGGATGTGGTGGTGGACGACGTGGTGGAGGACGACGTGGTGGTGGATGACGTGGTGGTGGATGACGTGGTGGAGGACGACGTGGTGGAGGACGACGTGGTGGAGGACGACGTGGTGGAGGACGACGTGGTGGAGGACGACGTGGTGGAGGACGACGTGGTGGACGACGACGTGGAGGACGACGACGTGGAGGATGACGTGGTGGAGGACGACGTGGTGGTGGAGGACGACGTGGTGGTGGAGGACGACGTGGTGGTGGAGGACGACGTGGTGGTGGTGGTGGACGACGTGGTGGTGGACGTGGACAACGTGGTGGTGGACGACGTGGTGGTGGACGACGTGGTGGTGGTGGACGACGTGGTGGTGGTGGACGACGTGGTGGTGGTGGACGACGTGGTGGTGGACGACGTGGTGGTGGACGACGTGGTGGTGGACGACGTGGTGGTGGTGGACGACGTGGTGGTGGACGACGTGGTGGTGGATATGGTGGTGGTGGATATGGTGGTGGATATTATGGTGGTGGATATTATGGTGGTGGATATGGTGGTGGATATGGTGGTGGATGTGGATGTGGTGGTGGACGTGGTGGTGGTGGACGTGGTGGTGGACGTGGAGGACGTGGTGGTGGTGGACGTGGTGGATGTGGTGGTGGACGTGGTGGTGGACGTGGCGGTAGTGGATGTGGTGAACATGGTGGTGGTGGACGTGGCGGTAGTGGATGTGGTGAACATGGTGGTGGTGGACATGGTGGTGGTGGACATGGTGGTGGTGATGGACGTGGTGGTGGTGATGGACGTGGTGGTGGTGATGGACGTGGTGATGGACGTGGTGATGGACGTGGTGATGGACGTGGCGATGGACGTGGCGATGGACGTGGTGATGGTGATGGACGTGGTGATGGACGTGGTGATGGTGGACGTGTTGGTGGTGGACGTGGTGGTGAACATGGTGGTGGTGGACGTGGTGAACATGGTGGTGGACATGGTGGCAGTGGTGGATGTGGTGGTGGTGGACGACGTGGTGGTGGTGGACGACGTGGTGGCGGTGGACGACGTGGTGGCGGTGGACATGGTGGCGGTGGACGTGGTGGCGGTAGACGTGGTGGCGGACATGGTGGTGGTGGACATGGTGGTGGCGGAGGACGTGGTGGTGGTGGTAGACGTGGTGGTGGTTGATGTGGTAGTGGTAGATGTGGTGGTGGATGTGCTGGCGGTGGACATGTTGGCGGTGGACATGGTAATGGTGGATGTGAAGGTAGACAGATGTGGTGGTGAATGTGGTGGTGGTGGATGTGGTGGACATGTTGGTGGTGGACTTGGTGGTGGACGTGGAACGGTGGACATAGTGGATGTGGTGGACGTGGTGGTGGTGGACGTGGACATGGTAGATGTGGTGGACGTGTTGGTGGTGGACGTGGTGGTGGATGTGGTGGTGGACGTGGTGGTGGTGGATGTGATAGTTGACGTGATGGTGGTGGATGTGGTAGTGGACGTGGTGGTGGTGCTCAACGTGGTGGTGGACATGGTAGTGGTGGTAGACGTGGTGGTGGACGTGGCAGTGGTGGACATAGTGGTGGATGTGTTAGTGATGGACATGGTGATGGATGTGGTGGATGTGGTAGTGGTGGATGTGGTAGTGGACGTGGTGATGGTGGATGTGGTAGTGGACGTGGTGATGGTGGATGTGGTAGTGGACGTGGTGGTGGACATGGTGGTGGTGGACGTGGTGGTGGTGGACGTGGTGGTGGTGGACGTGGTGGTGGTGGTGGACGTGGTGGTGGTGGTGGACGTGGTGGTAGTGGTGGATGTGGTGGACGTGGTGGTAGTGGTGGATGTGGTGGTAGTGGTGGACGTGGTGGACGTGGTGGTAGTGGTGGTGGACGTGGTGGACGTGGTGGTAGTGGTGGTGGACGTGGTGGACGTGGTGGTGGACGTGGTGGTGGTGGACGTGGTGGTGGTGGACGTGGTGGTGAACGTGGTGGTGAACGTGGTGGTGGTGGTGAACGTGGTGGTGGTGGTGGACGTGGTGGTAGTGGTGGACGTGGTGGTAGTGGTGGTGGACATGGTGGTGGACGTGGTGGTGGTGGTGGACGTGGTGGTGGACATGGTGGTGGACATGGTGGTGGACATGGTGGTGGACATGGTGGTGGACATGGTGGTGGACATGGTGGTGGACATGGTGGTGGACATGGTGGTGGACATGGTGGTGGTGGTGGACGTGGTGGTGGTGGTGGACGTGGTGGTGGACGTGGTGGTGGACATGGTGGTGGACTTGGACATAGTAGACGTGGTAGTGGACGTGGTGATGGTTAATGTGGTGGTGGACAATGGTGGACATGGTAGATGTGCTGGTGGTGGACATGGTGGTGGTGGACGTGGTGGTGGTGGTGGACATGGTGGTGGTGGTGGTGGACATGGTGGTGGTGGTGGATGTGGTGGTGGATGTGGTGGTGTGGATGTGGTGGTGGACATGGTGGTGGTCGTGGACATGGTGGATATGGTGGACATGGTGGTGGACATGGTAGACGTGGTGGATGTGGTGCATGTGGTGGTGGATGTGGTTGCGGACATGGTGGCGGTGGACGTGGTGGTGGTGGACGTGGTGAATGTGGTGGTGGACGTGGTAGTGGTGGTGGACGTGGTAGTGGTGGTGGACATGGTGGTGGTGGTGGACATGGTAGTGGTGGTGCTGGACGTGGTAGTGCTGGACGTGGTAGTGCTGGACGTGGTAGTGCTGGACGTGGTGGTGGTGGTGGACGTGGTGGTGGACGTGGTGGTGGACGATGGGGTAATGGTGGTGGACGTGGTGGTGGTGGACGTGGTGGTGGATGTGGTGGTGGACGTGGTGATGGTGATGGACGTGGTGATGGTGGTGGACGTGGTGGTGGTGGACGTGGTGGTGGTGGTGGATGTGGTGGTAGACATGGTGGTGGTGGATGTGGTGGTGCACGTGGTGGTGGTGGACGTGGTGGTGGTGGACGTGGTGGTGGTGGACGTGGTGGTGGTGGACTTGGGACATAGTAGACGTGGTGGTAGACAATGGTGGACATGGTGGACGTGGTGGTGGTGGACGTGGTGGTGGTGGACGTGGTAGTGCTGGACGTGGTAGTGCTGGACGTGGTGGTGGACGTGGTGGTGGACGTGGTGGTGGACGTGGTGGTGGACGTGGTGGTGGACATGGTGGTGGTGGTGGATGTGGTGGTGGACGATGGGGTAATGGTGGTGGACGTGGTGGTGGATGTGGTGGTGGACGTGGTGATGGTGGTGGACGTGGTGATGGTGGTAGACGTGGTGATGGTGGTAGACGTGGTGATGGTGGTGGACGTGGTGATGGTGGTGGACGTGGTGGTGGTGGTGGACGTGGTGGTGGTGGACGTGGTGGTGGTGGACGTGGTGGTGGTGGACATGGTGGTGGTGGACATGGTGGTGGTGGACGTGGTGGTGGTGGTGGACGTGGTGGTGGTGGTGGACGTGGTGGTGGTGGACGTGGTGGACGTGGTGGTGGTGGACGTGGTGGTGGTGGATGTGGCAGTGGTGGTGAACGTGGTGGTGGAGGTGGTGGTGGTGGACGACGTGGTGGTGGACGACGTGGTGGTGGACGACGTGGTGGTGGACGACGTGGTGGTGGACGACGTGGTGGTGGTGGACGACGTGGTGGTGGTGGACGACGTGGTGGTGGTGGACGACGTGGTGGTGGTGGACGACGTGGTGGTGGTAGACGACGTGGTGGTGGTGGACGACGTGGTGGTGGTGGACGACGTGGTGGTGGTGGACGACGTGGTGGTGGTGGACGACGTGGTGGTGGTGGGCGACGTGGTGGTGGTGGACGACGTGGTGGTGGTGGACGACGTGGTGGAGGACGTGATGGTGGTGGACCGACGTGGTGGTGGGCGACGTGGTGGTGGGCGACGTGGTGGTGGACGGCGTGGTGGTGGACGACGTGGTGGAGGACGACGTGGTGGAGGACGACGTGGTGGAGGACGACGTGGTGGAGGACGGCGTGGTGGAGGAGCGGCGTGGTGGAGGAGCGGCGTGGTGGAGGAGCGGCGTGGTGGAGGACGGCGTGGTGGAGGGCGGCGTGGTGGAGGACGGCGTGGTGGGCGACGACGTGGTGGACGGCGGCGTGGTGGACGACGACGTGGTGGGCGGCGACGTGGTGGGCGGCGGCGTGGTGGAGGGACGGCGTGGTGGGCGACGGCGTGGTGGGCGGCGGCGTGGTGGACGGCGGCGTGGTGGGCGGCGGACGTGGTGGACGATGACGTGGTGGACGACGACGTGGTGGAGGACGACGTGGTGGTGGTGGTGGATGTGGTGGTGGACGACGTGGTGGAGGACGATGTGGTGGTGGACGACGTGGTGGAGGACGACGTGGTGGAGGACGACGTGGTGGAGGACGACGTGGTGGAGGACGACGTGGTGGAGGACGACGTGGTGGAGGACGACGTGGTGGACGACGACGTGGAGGACGACGTGGTGGAGGACGACGTGGTGGAGGACGACGTGGTGGTGGAGGTGGACGACGTGGTGGTGGTGGTGGACGACGTGGTGGTGGACGTGGACAACGTGGTGGTGGACGTGGACAACGTGGTGGTGGACGACGTGGTGGTGGACGACGTGGTGGTGGTGGACGACGTGGTGGTGGTGGACGACGTGGTGGTGGTGGACGACGTGGTGGTGGTGGACGACGTGGTGGTGGACGACGTGGTGGTGGATATGGTGGTGGTGGATATGGTGGTGGATATTATGGTGGTGGATATGGTGGTGGATATGGTGGTGGATGTGGATGTGGTGGTGGACGTGGTGGTGGTGGACGTGGTGGTGGACGTGGAGGACGTGGTGGTGGTGGACGTGGTGGATGTGGTGGTGGACGTGGTGGTGGACGTGGCGGTAGTGGATGTGGTGAACATGGTGGTGGTGGACGTGGCGGTAGTGGATGTGGTGAACATGGTGGTGGTGGACATGGTGGTGGTGATGGACGTGGTGGTGGTGGTGGTGGTGGACATGGTGGTGGTGATGGACGTGGTGGTGGTGGTGGTGGTGGACATGGTGGTGGTGATGGACGTGGTGGTGGTGGTGGTGATGGACGTGGTGGTGGTGATGGACGTGGTGGTGGTGATGGACGTGGTGATGGACGTGGTGATGGACGTGGTGATGGACGTGGTGATGGACGTGGTGATGGACGTGGTGATGGACGTGGTGATGGACGTGGTGATGGACGTGGTGATGGACGTGGTGATGGACGTGGTGATGGACGTGGTGATGGTGATGGACGTGGTGATGGACGTGGTGATGGTGATGGACGTGGTGATGGTGATGGACGTGGTGGTGGACGTGGTGGTGGACGTGGTGGTGGTGGTGGATGTGTGGTAGACGGTGGTGGTGGACGTGGTGGTGGACGTGGTGGTGGTGGCGGACGTGGTGGTGGCGGACGTGGTGGTGGCGGACGTGGTGGTGGTGGCGGACGTGGTGGTGGATGTGTGGTGGACGTAATGGTGGTGGTGGTGGATGTGGTGGACGTGGTAGTGGTGGACGTGGTAGTGGTGGATGTGGTGGTGGACGTGGTGGTGGTGGTAGACGTGGTCTTGGTGGTGGACGTGGTCTTGGTGGTGGACGTGGTCGTGGTGGTGGATGTGGTGGTGGACGTGGTGGTGGACATGATGGTGGTGGACGTGGTGGTGGTGGACGTGGTGGTGGTGGACGTGGTGGTGGTGGACGTGGTGGTGGTGGACGTGGCGGTAGTGGATGTGGTGAACATGGTGGTGGTGGACATGGTGGTGGTGGACATGGTGGTGGTGATGGACGTGGTGGTGGTGGTGGTGATGGACGTGGTGGTGGTGATGGACGTGGTGGTGGTGATGGACGTGGTGGTGGTGATGGACGTGGTGATGGACGTGGTGATGGACGTGGTGATGGACGTGGTGATGGACGTGGTGATGGACGTGGTGATGGACGTGGTGATGGACGTGGTGATGGACGTGGTGATGGTGATGGACGTGGTGATGGACGTGGTGATGGTGATGGACGTGGTGATGGTGATGGACGTGGTGGTGGACGTGGTGGTGGACGTGGTGGTGGTGGTGGATGTGTGGTAGACGGTGGTGGTGGACGTGGTGGTGGACGTGGTGGTGGTGGCGGACGTGGTGGTGGCGGACGTGGTGGTGGCGGACGTGGTGGTGGTGGCGGACGTGGTGGTGGATGTGTGGTGGACGTAATGGTGGTGGTGGTGGTGGTGGACGTGGTGGTGGTGGACGTGGTAGTGGTGGACGTGGTAGTGGTGGACGTGGTAGTGGTGGATGTGGTGGTGGACGTGGTCGTGGTGGTGGACGTGGTCTTGGTGGTGGACGTGGTCTTGGTGGTGGACGTGGTCGTGGTGGTGGATGTGGTGGTGGACGTGGTGGTGGACATGATGGTGGTGGACGTGGTGGTGGTGGACGTGGTGGTGGTGGACGTGGTGGTGGTGGACGTGGTGGTGGTTGTGGACGTGGTGGTGGACGTGGTGGTGGTGGTGGACGTGGTGGTGGTGGTGGACTTGGTGGTGGTGGTGGACGTGGTGGTAGCCAAATGGTAATTTAATGTACCAACAAAGTGCAAAAAAGCAAAAATGTAATAAATGACAGAGTGGGTGCTAGTGATAAATGTGATTGGTGCTCTTTGAAGTGTGTTACACACGTGCATTAAAAGTGATAAAAGTGCATATCAAATCATTAAAGAACAAAACGCTCCCTGAATTATAATATGCAATAATTGGGTTTTGTGCGAGCTAATTACATTTTGTTCCTTTAGTAAATATAGGATTATCATCAGAACTCTGTCAAATATGGAGCCCGAGAGCACTCTGTAAAAGGACAGAGAAAGCAACCCTATTCCGAGATATAAGTAAAGAGCAACATACATATGAGAAGGAAGAAAGCGGTGTATGCTACTCACTTCCTCAAGTCACAATACGCACTGTAATAGAAAGGAAAATCGTACTGCTGGCACTGCAATGATGTGTTTGCTGGCCCGGGAGTGGTGAGTGCGTGTGTGCGTGCGCAGTCTGATCTTTTTTGAAGCACATACTTGTGCTTGTGGCGCGCCCCTGCGCGCTCCCGCAAGGTGGATGCCGCCACAAGCACGAGTATGTGCTTCAAAAAAGAGCAGAGCGACTGCTAAAGGTCCTCCTATGCAGCGCATGCGCGCTGCGTAGGCGAGACCTAAAAAAGGCTAAAAACATGGATGTTCTAATCACTCAAACACCACTGCCAATATCTGTTGGAACTCTCGCAGCAGCGCCATGAGACCCTTATATGGTGAGATGCTCGCTCTTAACAAGATCCAATTAACATAACTGTAGAGCACCATCTGCTTTGCTCCAGCTCTGCCTGCTGGCCCGATGAAGATACCCTGGCTGAGCCTGGCAGTGACACTAGTGCTTCTTAATACAGGTGATCCATAATAAACAGGACTTTATATAAAAGGCGGTGTTATTTATTGTTATACTACTTTTCTGCCTTTGGTCAATCAGTCACATATCATTAAGGCAGCTCTAGAACACACTTTAAAAGTCCTTTCTTATTATGTTTGTAGTTTAAGTATGCACTGAAAAGAGGAAAAATATTAGCGTTAGGTGATTTTCTTTATTTTTGTGCAGGCCGGTAAAAAAACAGCCATGTGGCGACCCTGTGGTTCTAGTCGAAGTACTTGGGGCTAGAATGGTTTGAGCTGGTGTTTGAATGCAATGGGAAGGCCTGGCTGGTTCAGATTGGGAATGGGGCTACTGGAGGAGACTGGACAGGACCACGCTGGCTCTGATGTGTGTTAATGGAACTAGAATAGACTGGGCACAGCCGCACTGGTTCTGGTGGATGCGAGTGGGGCTAGAGTGGTTTTGACCTGCCTGGGCTGGCTCTAATGGATGTAAACAGGGTGAGAGCTGATTGAGCATGAGTAGACCTGCGGGATGTGTACAGGGTTTAAACACAATGGGTCTGGTCAGCTGTTTCTGATACTGTTAATGGAGTTAGGATGGACTGGGTTGGTTCAGGCTAAATGCATTGGATGTTAAGGTTAAAGGGGTTAGAATGGACCATATAGTCAGTTTAGTGCTCATCATTGCACAGAAGGTGGTAATGCCTCATATTCAGCTCTTCATATTGACTCCGCTACTTGATTTTACTAGGAAGAAAGTGTCACACTTCGGCTAGTAGCTAGTCACTCATAAGTACATAAAAACGGCACACATAAGCAATATGTAAACTAGGCAGCTATGCAGAAGCTGTGTAAATAAAGCAGGTGAACCTGCCTGCGGGATGACTGGGACACAGGATACTACAGGATCAGCAGCAGAGCACTGACCAGAAGGGCTACAGGATCAGCAGCAAAGCACTGACCGGAAGAGCTACAGGATCAGCAGCAGAGTACTGACCCTAGGGACACAGTGTCAGCAGCAGAGCACTGTCCGGAGGAACTACAGGATCAGCAGCGGAGCACTGAGGAGCTACAGAGTCAGCAGCACAGCACTGAGAAGCTGCAGGATCAGTAGCAGAGCAGAGGACTTCTTCCATTTGCAGCCAAAGCCATTGAAAAGGCAGTCAACACCCAGCTAGCACAACATACAGCAGCAGCACCTCCCTCGGGCCCCTGTCTCGTTCTACCACGGGCCCCAGTGTCCTCTGCACCCCGGGGGCTGCTGCTGGGGCGCTTGTTGCACCCCTCACTGCACATGGACAATGGGCAGTGTTGGAACCGGGGTTACCGAGTCCGACACGGTAGCATGGCGTGAAGCGGGGAAGGCACGCGAAGGCAATGTGTAAGGCAGTTGTGCAGCACACTCTTACTCTGACTCAGAGATGCGAACGCAATAACATGACACCACACCAGGCTTTTGTATTTAAAATCAAGATCTTTTATATTATAAATTAAGTTGGCATCAGATGAGGTAGACTAATTCAGATCTACATTCAAATTCATTGCATTACACAACTGGTGCACATTTTAAATAAAGCATCATAGCTCATCAACATTGTAGGCCACTAAGAGGCCGCAGGAATTATGTCCTACACGTAGCACTTAATAATGATCTCAAGGTACGTTACTAAAACAGGGGCCTAAACATACAGTTCACTTTAGCATATTCAATTACTTAAAAGAAGGCTTTTGACGTTACACTTAAATAGGCCTACATTAATCTAGGCGCGCCCACATTCAATACAGTGGGCGTCGCAATTCCAGTACACTGGTAACATGAAACACTTCAACTCACTTCAATTAAACACTTTCCCCCTGTGGTAAAAGACTTCGCAGTTAAAAGCATGGCCTAGGCAGTAATTACAATAGGCATCTGCAATAAGTTATTAAATACTGTAGGGAACCCCTCGACATGTCCAGTATCCTGGGGCTTCTATGACCCTTAGGGGTTAACTCTAGGCTAGGCCCACTCCTCTCCGGGGCCTCGCCTCATGGGGAAAGTTTACCCAGTTAATTATAGGGTTAATGGTGGCCCCCGGCCCCCAGTGGCGTTTTGTGGGCCCTAGGGGCCTTCTGGGCTCACCTGTCGCTGGTTCGTTGGTCGCGCTTCCTTTGCGACTGGCACTCCCCCCAGGCCCGGCCCGTGTTCTAGAGGGCGGGGCCCGGTCGGGGTGCCTCGGCCTTCAGGCCGGACTGTCGGGACGTTGCGGGGGCCGGGATCACCTTCCTCCGGCCCCGGGATCAAGGGATGCAGCTGCGGCACGTTGCGGGGCCGGGATCACCTTCCTCCGGCCCCGGGTTCAGGTAAGGTCTGTGCGCAGGCTCGGGGTCTTGGGGAAGGGAGCGGGAGCCGGCAGTCCTCTCCGGCCGGCTCCCCGTCTCCCTCTTCACTGCCGGGGCTCTTCCCGGGCTTCCATCGGCGCTGGGGGCGTGACCGGGGCCGGCGCCCAATCGTTGCGCGGCCTTCCTGGGGTCACGCCCGGCGACCCCGGTTGCCTGGAGACGGCGTCGGCGGGGCCTGGAGGCCTCGTTGATCGCGCTGGCGATTTCTTGGGCCGCGATGGCGGCGGGGGCAATTTCTTCGGCCGCGACGGCGGCAGGGACAATTTCTTCGGCCGCGGCGGGGGGTGATTTCTTCGGCCACGACGGCGGCGATGAGGGCCCAGGGCCCGGCGGCAATTTCTTCGGCCGCGACGGCAGCGATGGGGGCAATATGCAGAGGCTTCGGTGAGGGCGCGGACGGCGCACCTCACCACAGAAACTCGAGGGGCTTCCCTCACCTCAGCGCTTTCTTCGGTGAGGGCGCGACGGCACACCTCACCTCACGGCACTTCTCCTCAGGCGGCGACGGCCGCGGCGGTGATCTCTACACAAGGTCAGTGACCTGAGGGGTGACAGAAAGAAGGACGCACCAGCAGCCTGTGGGCAGGGCTGACTGGAAAAGTACTTGGGGGCAGCCCAGCAGTAGGCAGGAATAGTGAGGGGGTGAAGGTCTAGCGCTTCGGGTACGGCGCTTTACCTGGTGATCCCCAGTTGGGCAGTTTAGGCTTCAGGCCTGGCTGGACGGTCAGGCCTCCTCAAATTAAGGCGTCTTGCGACTGCTCCAGCTTGGTTGCTTCTTAGGCGCTTCTGGTTAGGAGTTTCTTGTCAGAAGTTCCTTAGTATAAGTTTCTTGTCAGAGTTTCTTGTCAGAAGTTTCTTGTCATGAGGGGGGGGATGAGTTGGTGGTCTGGGAGTGCTTGATGTTCCTCCCCGCACGCTGAAGGTGGTTCCCTGGGTCCCCTCACACTGGGCAAGGTCAGTGGGTGGTGGGCGTTCCTCAGCTATCTTACTCCAGCAGGGCCTCAGCCCTGTCAGCAGCAGTAGTGTAGGTCTCCCGCCTAGGCCCTAAAGCCTATACTCCGGCGGAGGTTCTCCCAGGTTCAGTGGTGCCTCATCAACTGACTAGAAAGTTTTCCCTCCAAGCCTTTTATACCCCTAGGTCAGGTGACTCTCCCAAAGGCGGCAAAACATAACTCCTCCCACAGCCCGGAAGGTTCTGGAACCTTCTACATGCCTGGCTATGTGGCCCAGAGGCGGGGATGGAATGGATACTGTATCCCTATGCCCCAGCCTGACCCGGGCTACTAGTGTGTATGCGTGTAAGGCCCCTCTGCAGTAGCAGGGGCCTGTGGCAGCCATCTTGAGTGAGAGAGAGCACCTGCACCTCAGCACTGGCTAGCAGTGGCAAGGTGCCCAGAGACCTAGGTCCAGTAAAAATATGGTGGCAAAAAGGGAGCGCAAAAGGGAAAATAAATAGGGAAAGACCACCCTAGGGCTGACAGGTCTAACAGGCAGAGACAGTTTTATTGAGACAGGAACAGATGCATCAGGGAGCTCCGAAGACAGGCAGAAATAAATCATTTCAATGTACCCATTCGGGCTTCAAATACATTGTGTTTTAAATTTCGATATTTTAACCTCAGTGGGGCACAAGAATGGCAGCTTTAGTACGAGGTTGCATTTTGCATACATGGCAACATTTTACAAGAGGAATGTGAGAGATTTTTTAAAAAATTGTCTGGATAATGTTTCCCCCCTTTTTGACTTCTATTGAAATAGAAGCAATTGAAATAGAGGCAATTTCAGGCGACAGACAGCCAAAATAAAGCCCTTTTCGGCTTCAAAACTAAGTCTCCTGCCTGAATCGGGTGTATTGGCATGTGTGATTTTGTTTTGGGTTTTAACACCCTAGAGCAATTCATTGTGCTTTCTATTGTACTGCATCATTTATACAGAGCTTATTACCTCTATGTGAGGACAACACCGCGCAGGGTATGTGGTTGGAAGGATGTCTTTATTTTGATCAGGGCACGAGTACTAAAAAAAGAAATAGTGGGACTAACCAAGTTAGACAGAATGCAAGTGACATCATGGCACTGATATCACAGTGCGTGACATCATAAGTGGCATCACAGGAAGTGACATTACAGGAAGGAGCATTACAACCCATAACCTCACAGGAAGTGACATCAGATCTTAAGACGTCACACATATGGTTAGCAAGTATATGAGGAGTACATTTGAGCAAATTACCAGAGTTAACAAATAAGATTTTGCATCGGGTTGTGCCAAAAAAGTGGCACAACCAACGCAAAATCTGGGTCTCAATTTCTAAATCTATTTGTATTAAATCTCTACCACAAACAAATTGACACAAGGAGAAACATGGCAATAAATCTGTTCTGTTTAAATGGTTGCAAAGTCTGCTTTTTAAAATATGTTCTGAGGGTTAAGGTACCTGCTGCACAGAGCTTTTTGTGCCCTGTAAACCTCCTTAAATAATAATAATGGTAAGATAATTCTGGAGGTTAACACATTTGCTGGAGAGATCTGTGTTTTGTCTAGTCAGAGTTTTGAATCAAAGTTAATGTGTCTCCTGCAAAGTACATCATGTAACAAGCAGGTGGCAGATTTTTATTTTTTGTAGATAGGTAAGTGGACAGCTGCTTTTAACATGACGATTCTTTTGTTACTTGCAGTTCATAAATTGTAATCCTCCTAATATAGCACAGCGAGCTACGGACATGTGACTGCTTCACCTTGTAACCCTCACTGTCCTATATAGCACATCATGTACATTGACAATAAATCATATGTGTGTAAATCAATGTTGAATGTGTACGTGTGATGTAAGCGCTCTGACACTCTTCATTGGCTATTAAAGAAATAAAACAAAGTAGTGATATTTAAATTGTTATTTGTGTAAATACTAGAACAGGTCAGCACAGCTGTTATTCTCACTGTGCGTGCATATCTCATATCCAGAGACTGACCAAAGACAAATCATGCCTCTCTTAAGTACCTGTGAAGGGACAACAAGCAGTGGCCTTTGTTTCCCCTCCATTGCATTTGCCTCTAGATGTGAGGCTCCAGATAGCTCCCAGCCAGGATGAACAAAATGAGGCCCGATGGTCCCGTAACTTCGAACAGAGTTTAGGGCCCAGAACGAATTTAAGATAAGAACGCCTCCTGCTGCCGCCTGCACACTGCTGCTCAGAAGGAAAGCAGACAACAAGCCGGCGCTACTGAATGTGTCTCTGTGTCTAAACATTACACTGGAGTGAGTTCAGCATATTTCAGTGGGGCACAAATTCTTGGCAGGGTGGACAGTATCCACCATGTGAATAAAATGGGTAGACACCCTCTACCCACAAGTAGCCCCAACTTGTGACCTGGTTTTGATCCTATGTGAGAAGTGTGTCCATGTCGTGCGTGATGACCAATGAGGTGCGGTTAACTTGTTATAAGATGTGGCGCATAGCAGTGTGTTGGATGACAGGAGTGCGGTTTTATGGTTTAAGGGTCAACATTTTAACTTAACTTGGGCACACAAATGGCAAGTTTAATTAGAGGAGGCACTTTGTTAAGGAGCTTTTTAATAAACATTTTGAATTTAGTTTTCACAAATTAGAGCAATACATCATGCCACCTGGATAATTAATAGGCCCATTAACGTGCAAAGAGGGAGAAAATAATGTTTTGTTATCTAGTCATCCAAATGAGGAAACAAAACTTGTTATAATTAGCATACTGCACTATGGAGCAGCTGGGGTTAGCACCGGGCTCATTTATACCAGTATGATCAGTATTTTTATGTCGTCACGTGACTCCGTCACGTTTTCAAGTTGCTTATGTGTGAAATGTCCATTGTTTCAGTGTACTTATAAGTGACATTCAACTGCCAAATGAGTGACACTTAAGATGACACTTTCACACAAGTTACTGCAAGCAATGACACCGCCTCGTTAATTGTACTCATGAGTTCAGTGCTCTGCTACACTCACCCTTACTGCTGTAAGCAGGGCCACTGGAATTATGTAATTCTGCAGCCCCAGCTTTTTCCACATAATGAAGGATTTGCAACATTTGCCACACAATCCATCATCTGCTGCATAATCTGCAGATTTTAATAAAAAGCAAATTGTTTCTAGCTCAAACGATCAAAAGTTATATGTATTCGCGCACATTGGAGGACCCTTCTCAAAGGTTAACTGGTCACCTTTCAGTTGCTTATTTATGTATTTGGTTGTTAAACCGGTACTAATGAAGTGAAATCTTTGCCCAGACAGTAATACCATGTGTAAAAAGTACAAAATAGTGAAGTAATACTATCAAAAACTGTGCTGCATTATACTGCACAATTTGCCTTTTCTTGCCGCATAATTTAGTCAAAAATGCTGCATAATTTGGTGCGCACCTGCAGCATAATTCCAGTGCCCCTGATTATAAGTGCCTTCTCAGCGACTGCCAGGTAGAACCACAGTCCGTATTCAAGCCGGGCTAGGCAGGGGTGGCCATCGGGCTGAGGAGCCGGGACAGTGTTTGGCTTTGGACGGTAGTGTTCCAGTGCAGCAGTCTGTGTCATTGCTCACTATTCTAATCACATTTCCTATTCTGCTACACCTGTTCTCCTACCCTATTCCAGTCCACAGCATTAAATAGGAACTCTTACTTCGCTGGCATCCCATTCTCTCGAGCCTCTCCTTGGCCACTGTTAACCCTCTTACACATCACATCCCCGGTCTGCCATGACAGTGCCCTTTTTGCACCCTATTTGTACACTGCCTGTTGCTACATGCCCGCTTTAGAACAGTCACACATATTTAATTGGATTGAAGTAAGAAATACTCTTTAAGAAAACCATTGCTTTATGGCCTGCGTGAAAATGTAAAGCAGATTTACAATAAACAAGACTGTGATCAACTCTAGTGGTCCATGTGTATCCCCCAAAGAGGCATTACTTGTGCCTTTTTCTCTAACACCCCCATGCATTCATGCCTCCTTTAATACTCTTACCCATGGTTTATAGTGACATACACTTCTTGTGGCAACAGTCTGATCATTACACCAATAAGTGATGTCATTTTGGTTCAATTCAAGACGCTCATTTCTGAAAGCAAACACAATAGAGGGCAACATGAAAGCTGGTATATTCTTATTGCCTATGCAAGCATTGACCACTGAAATGACTCTCAGAATAATTTGCTACAGACGTTTGGTAACAGAGGTTCAACATGGCAAGTCTTTCATCACAACCCTACCACGAAGATCCTGGAACAGAGCACTTATTCTTACGTCGAAGAAAGAAAAAGGGGGTAGATGGAGCAGGACGTTTAGAGATTAAGAACGTCTAAGTAGGCTTCAGAAGTGACAGCGAAGGCTGTTCGCATAGATAGGATATTCCTATTTAGGTCCAAGAAGTGTTGAGACGTACCGAGTTCCTTCATCTATCAGCCTGGGCACATTCAGGAAGATGACTCTGGTAACAAGGTTTGTGTGTTTGTCAGGATAGGCTCTAGTGGGTGGTGGCTGACAAGATTGTGCCACTAGAGTGGGTGATTTGTTTGGATAAGTCTGGAGAGCGTGCGTCTGAGGCAGAGTGTTCTTTTGGGAAGGTTCAGGGAGGCCACTAAACACAGCAACAATCTTTATTTAAGAGAGTTTTCTGACAAGGGTCTCTCCGCTAGCAGTTACAGAGACTCAAATTTAACAAGTCAAATGTAATAGACTTAGATGATTGAAATCAAGACAGCCATGAGGCCTTCCTCTTGGCAGCACACCAGTCCACTGCATTGTATGTTGTCTCGACTATTGCAGATGGGGATAATCTATATCAGTGTTTCCCAAACTGAGCGCCACGACCCTGTGGTCGGTCATGAGCTGGTGGGTTGCCAAAGTCCTAGCAATAAATAAAGATGCCTTTAAATTCTGTATTTATCTTGTTGCATTCATTGTGCTTCAAAATCAGAGGGGTCAAATGTCAGACTATGTCATCTGATAAATTGCAGCTTATTTTTTAACTTGAGTATTGGTGTTTACAAACTCCTCTCACTTAGAGAAGAGCAGTTAGAGAAAGAAAAGTAAAGTGAATTATATGGCAATCTTACTGGAGTCCTGAGACTGTGAGAGGAAAGGCTGCAGAATATTATTTTTTGTAACACACAACAAAATGCAATTCCCTATAAATGAATTGTACAGATTCAGCAGTTAGGAAAGTAAAAATGAAGCACATTTTTCTGTAATTCTGAAGATTGATGGAAACAAAGATTTTACCTTGTGATGCACAAATGATATTCACTGAAACGCGATGTCCACATATCATTTGTGTGTAATATATTTTTTCAGTGTAATTGTAGGTCTGTGCAAATTTAGTGGTCATTTCAACGGAAAATGTGCTGTTTGTAACTGACCGTGTCCTACCACATGATGCATTGGTTACATTGAAAACATCGTCCACCACCTGTCCATTCAAGTGCGGTGGATCGCGAAAGTCTGTCGATCTAAAAAGTAGGTCTTGGTCCTAAAAAGTCTGGGAAGCAGTGATCTCTATGCAAGTTAGTCTTTCTTTAATCCTAAAGGGGCAGGCCAGCTCTTACTCGCACATCACTTCCCCTCTGAATGGGAACACAAACAACCGGAAACCTTTCTCTGGCCTTTTTGGTCCTCGTAAGTGTGGAGAGTAGGTACAAAGGTGTTTATACACCTCTCAGGTAAGTAGAAAAATGTAACACACCAATGCTAGAGAGAGACATGCCACAAAAGCACAAGGCTCTTCAGAGCAGGCTCAGAGATTAAGCATAAAGAGCATTAGTGTTGGAGAAAAAACGATTGTGCGAGGTGACAGGTAAAGACCATCCTGTGTAGCTTGAGAAAAAATGTCACATAGAAATGTTTGAGTCACGTGGCCGGGGAGCACTAAGGATTGTGTTCTGGCTAGTGTGGGGGCCGGGCCCGGGTGATTTCTGCTTATTGGCACCAGCGAAATGACAAGAAAAGTGCTTTCTTAAACAGGGCACAGAGCTGAGTGTTCAGGTCTTTATTTCAACTGCCAGGCAACACCTCACCAGCTCAAATTAGGATGGAATTTGCATTACAGGATCAACTGCTCGTACAGACGGCCTGTATAATAAAATACCTACACTCCACAAGATCTGCTGAGCAAGGATCGTTAAAACATCTCATTTGGCGGGAAGTTGCGGGTTTTGACAGTACAACTTATTCAAACGCCTGGTCACACGCTCTAGCCAAAGTGGGTGGTGGTTGACAAGCTTCTGCCACTAGAGTGGGTGGTTCGTTTGGATAAGTCTGGAGAGCATGCGTCTGAGGCAGAGCGTTCCTTTGGGAAGGCGCAGGGAGGCCAGTAAAGACAGCAACAATCCTTATGTAAGAAAGTTTACTGACAAGGCTCTGTCTGCTAGCAGGCACAGAGACACAAATTTAACAAGTCAAAATATGATAGACTTAGATGATTGAAATCAAAACAACCATGAGGCCTTCCTGTTGGCAGCACACCAGTCCACTGCATTGTTCGTTGTCTCCACTATTAGAGATGGGGATCATCTATATCAGTGTTTCCCAAACTGTGGGTCCCGACCCTATGGTCGCTCATGAGGTGGTGGGTTGTGAAAGTCCAAGCAATAAATTAAGATGCCTTTAAATTCTGTATTTATCTTGTAACATTTGTTGCGCTCCAAAATCAGAGTAGTCAAATTCCAGTATACGTCATCTGACAAACTGCTGCTTATTTTATTAACATGGGAATTGGTGTTTACAAACTCCTCTCACTTTGCAGTTAGAGAAAGAAAAATAAAGTGATTTGACAATCTTACTGGGGTACAGAGACTGTGAAAGGAAGGCTGCAGGGTTTTGTAACACACAACGAAATGTAATCCCTGCAAATGAATTATATACATTTGGCAGTGAGGAAAGTAAAAATGAAGCACATTTCTATGAATTTCTGAAGTGTAAGGCAAACAAAGATTTTAATAGGATCAATACAAATAAAGACACTTTACTTGGTGATGTACAAATGATATTCACTGAAATGCGATGTGCACATATCTGCGGGCAATATATTTTTTCAGTAAAATTTATGGTCTGTGCAAATTTTGTGGCCATTTCAACGGAAAATGTTCTGTTTGTAAATGACAGTGCCCTACCACACTATGCTTTAGTTACATTGAAAAAAATGGCACACCTCATGCCCATTCAAGCCTGGTGGCTCGCAAAGGTTTGTCGATCTAAAAAGTGGGTTGTAGTTCTTAAACGTTTAGAAACCAGTGATCTATATGCAAGTCAGTCAGTCTTTCTTTAATCCCAAAGGGGCAGGACAGCCTTTACTCACACATGACTTCCCCTCTGAATGGGAACACAAACAACCTAAAACTCTCTCAGGCCTGGTTGGTCCTCGTCAGTGTGGCAAGTAGATACAAAAGTGTGTATACACCTCTCAGGTAAGGAGAAAAATGTAACACACCAATGTTACACAGAGACATGCCACGATAGCACAAGGCTCTTCAAGGGGGGCTCAGAGATATTTGGCATAAGGAGCATTACGCTTGGAGCAAAGAAGATTGTGTGAGGTGACAGATAAATACCATTCTGTGTGGCTTGAGAAAAATCGTCATGCAGAGATGCTCAAGTTACGTGGCCCTGGAGCACACAGGACGGTGTTCTGTGTTGCTCAAGGAGGTGGACGATGGATGCTTGACCCCTGGAGAAGGTGAACCTGAGATTTGGGGCAACAAACCAAGACCCTTATTTATTTAACCCCCTGAACAACCAACTTAACCGTCCATCTCTTGCACCCGTTCTGCTTCCTCTCCCCACAAATTCTTGATACCAAGTTCCATTGCCTCATAGAACGCTATGGCATGAAATGGAACCTAGAATCAACTCTACACATCTTCAGCCTTTCAATAACAATAAAGTACAAGACAAGACATTTTGTTTTTATAAATACATTCATTTCAGGTATAATAATAATTAATTATAATAAATATGCAATTGTAACATACATGCAGTTAAAAAAATCATAAAGTAGCAATAAAATTCGAACAGCTAATATATGGTGACCTGCAACAGAACCTATGAAAAAAAGGCAAGATATAACTGGTGGTTTATATTACGGTAATGCACAACCCTCCCTGAACAACATAATATTGATAACTAAAACTACTTCAAAACATAATCCTGGACCTTAATGGAGAAACTAATAGGCCTACCCATTCGACTCAATTGGCTTCCCACCATATTAGCTTCTCCCGTCTGTTCCTCAGAGCTAGATCCAGTCTCATCAGCTTGGACTATTTGCTCCAAGCATTCCTCCTCGCCTCCTGTTGTGTCCTGCAACCGATCACTGGCCTCCCAGTAAACACAGGAAAATTGCATCCTTCTTTTCCCTATTATCTTGAAATGCAACTCAAATGCCACACCCTGCCATCACTTAAGCGTACTGAATACACCACATGTGAGAAGTTGGCCTGGTATATGCTGACCACTAATAAAAGTGGGCACCTTGTACCAATCCAAACAACCCTTATTGATGATTAGGTTAAAGACAACCTTTATTGAAAGCTATCCTAGTGGTAGCTATGGAGAGCAGCCTTCAGGCTAAGTCTCAAAGGAATGTAAAGCAGCTTGTTTTACCAGATCAGAACCTCCTGAATGACAAAATGAAAGGAGAACTACACAAGAGATATATAAAATATATGTATTTATTACTAAACACTCTCTTTATGAGATTAGAGCACAAAGCACACAGTATTAAATCACTAGAACAACAGTAAATGGCACAATACACAGTGGGCTCCAGGGGGACACCAAACCATATACTACGAAAGTGGTATTACAACCACGACTTAACCAGACAGTGCCTAGAGCACGTAGAATCGCTGGGACCCCAAGGAACCACCCAAAGTAGTGACACAGGGGACCCACGGAGAACGGGTGCAGTGTGAGAACACAGGCGCGAGCTCCGTACAATCCAATGGAAAGTCGCGGTTGGAATTTTAGAGTTTAAGGACACTTCGGAGAGGACTTTAAGCAAACCCTTTCAAACATAAAAGGTTCTAAGGCCTGCACCCTTGAGAGTACCGAGATACCCGTGTTACCTATCCCAGAGGAGCCGGGTGCATAGGGGTCAAGTGATGTCGGAAACCTTAGTCGTTTTCAATGGCATGATGCGAAAAGTGCTGCTGCCGGGAAGATGAAAAGTGTCCGGTGGAATCCAAGCCTGGATCCGAGGTGAGAAGCACCTGAAAGCAGAGGGGACAGAGTCTGGGTCACTTCAGGGTAGACGAATGCCCACCGATGTCAGGTGATTCAGGTGAGAAGATAGGATGCTTGACTCTGCAGCCACGGATACCAGGAGACGTAGACGACGACCAAAGTCCGGAGGTGAGCTGTCCCACGAAGGATGTCGAGTGCTGGGGGGTCAGTGTACGGATCGAACGCCAACAAGCCTTGGCAACTGCAACCCAACCGGGCAGAGAAAACAAGCTACGGTGAGGACCAGCAAGGTCCTGGGGACTCTCCAAGCAATGGAGAGTCAGGGCACGTCTGGAGCAACCAGAAAAGCCCAAGGAAAGTCAAAGTTACCTTCACGGGGACCCAAAGGCCAACGGACCAGGGATCGCGAAGGGACCTCGAGCTGAATCACGAAATACCAGCCCACAGAACACTCGTGGAGTGTAGGCCGGAAATCTTCAGTGCAATTACTGCTCAGGGCCAGGACTACAATTAGCCCAAAGCACAGCCTCAGGGATCGCCAAAAAGCATATGCTGCTGCAAAAGTACACGGTGCACAGGGGTTCGGGTTGCACGGTACCCACGAGGGATACTGGTCTCAGAATTGCTGAGAGGTCAGATCAACCTCAGGGATGCTCGGGAACCCACCTCCTGTCTTGCAGAAATCTTCGGAGTCCTCAGGAGCTCGGGAGATGCAAACCGGTCAGATGCGTTAAAGGTGCCTGCCTTGCAGGGGAGTAACTCCTTTACTCCAAGGGAGATTCTTCAGTCATCCAGCGTAGTGTAGATCGTCGAAGTACTTGGTTTCTGTAGCAAAGTTTAGTCCAGGTAAAATCTAAAGTCCTGTAGTCAGGGGTTCCTACTTTATACCCAATGAAGGGGTGGGACAAACTCTGGGGACCGACCTATGGGAGGGTCAGGACAGAGGGGTGGCTACACCCATGTCCTTTGTCCAGTTTCGCGCCAGAGCAGGAGCAAATAGCTCCTGCAACCGGTTTGAACTGGACTATGCACAGGGACACCAAATGTACCCCCAGTGCAGCCTTCAAACATTCTCAGAGTGCACCCACCCAGCCCCAATACACTAAATCCTGTCTGGGAGGTGGTCACACCTCCCTGTGACAGGAAACCTATTGTCAAGCCTTCCCCTGCTCGAGCTTGGCTCAGCAGCAGGAGGGCAGACTCGTGTCTATGGCTCACAGCATCCATCTTGTGATGCCCAGGTCGAGAAAGCTGGTACCGGGTAGCCCGGTGTGTCACATAAGTCCCTCTAGAAGGGTGGAATCATACCTCCCACACCAGTTACTGGTGTGGAGGTATGATTCCAAGGTTTTTGACACCAAACAAGACATGTTTCTAAGCAGCCGTTTTAAAGTTAGCATTTACCGCAAGGTAATAATGCACTTAAATATTTATGGTTGGCTGCATCACAAACAACCCCGGAAAATAGGTTCCAATGGCTGCAGAGGGGCTCTGCTCATGCAGGTGCACCCTCTCACATAAAACCCAGCACCCTGCCTTCAGGATTGATAAGGCCTGCCATAGGGTTGACTGATAGGTTTATATGTGCAGTGATTTTGAATAGATATAGTGAACCTATATCTAAGTAAAGGGTGCATGCACCACCTTACACAGGCTGCAGTAGCAGACCTGTGGTGTCAGTTTGAATTGTCTCTCAGGGGTGGCATAATACATGCTGCAGCCCCTGGGAGGCCTCTGGGGTACCTATGCCCTGGGTGCATAGTATACCATATACTAGGGACTGATAAGGGTACCCCAGAATCCAATCTGGAGTGTACCTAAAGTACATGCAATCAATTTAGAGGAGAAAGCAGCTAGACTGGGGTCCTGGATAGCAGGATCCCAGTCAATCTAAGTCGAAAACAGTGATACATCAGCAAAAAGTGGGGGTAACTATCAGAAGCAGATCCTACTCTCCTACACCACAAACTACCATCACTTAAGCGTACTGAATATGCCACACCCTACCATCACTTAGGCGTACTGAATATGCTCCTCAGAGACTCTACCGCCGCCAATGGTTCAGAAAAAGAACTATGACCGTTTGGAACGCTGCCTGCCTTCTTAACACAGACCCATTCTCCTTCAGACAAACCAACATCAGTACATGCATGCTTCTCATAATAATAACCCTTACAAAGGTGTTTCGCCTTCATTATGCTATTCCTTACTTCCTCAGCAGACCATTCCACCTTTCTAGACTCACTCATCCAACTCATGTTGTCCTTAGTATACGGTTTCCTACTTCACATGAATTGAAAAGGACTATATCCAGTAACAGAAGAAGGGGACCTACAAGCCCAAATTATTTTCTTTACTTCAACTAACTAGTCCTTATCACCCATTTCTGGCAACTGAATCGTTGGGCAGAAAAGAGATCAGAAAAGGCCAAACAGAGGGCAGAAAAACAAGCAAAAAAGGCAAAACAGAGCAAGAAACGAGCAGAGGAGGCACAAACAGAGGCCAAAAAAAACGAGCAGAAAAGGCAAAACAGGGCAGAGAAATGAGCAGAAGAGGGCAAATCAGAGGACAGAAAAACAAGCAGAAACGCAAAAAACAGAGGGCAGAAAAATGAGCAGGAAAGGCAAAACAGAGCAGAAGAAGAAGGCAAAACAGAGGCCAGAAAGAGGAGCACAAAAGGCAAAACATAGGGCAGAGAAACAAGCAGAAAAGGCAAAAGAGAGGGCAGAAAAATGAGCAGGAAAGGTGTTGGACCTGGCTCTTTTTGCAGGGTTATCCCCAAACTTTTTGCCTTATTTATTTTAAAGTTTTGTATAGCGCGAACATACGAGTTGTGGAAGACATAGGTAGATAGCTGTGGGAGAAAAGTAGAAATATATACGTCAGGAAAACAATGACATATGAGCGGGCGACACTGAGGCCGTAACAAATGCCAGGTAGCAGATTAATCGGCTAAACAAGATAGGAGACAAAAGGAGAAAAACTTCTAGTTCAGCGCAGTGTTCATCAGTAGGGCTTTCACTTCCCTTTTGAAGGCAAATGTTGAAGGAATCAGTCTTGTTTCCACGGGTAGGGAGTTCCAGATTCTCGGGGCAATACCAGAGAATGTACGATTGTCTTTTTTAAATTTCTTCGCCTTGAGCAGCAATGTGCTGGTGCTCCTACAGGGCAGGGAGCCTCCCAATAGTTTGAGCTTATTTGCCAGGTAAAGTGGAGTGTTGAAGTGTAGTGCTCTATGAGTCATACATGCAATTTTTAACTGGATCCTTGACTCAAACGGAATCCAGTTGAGCGATTGCAGGTCCGGAGAGATGCGGTTGGTTTTCTTTGAACCAGTGATGAGTCTAATCGCAGCATTCAGAGATGCTACTGAGGGGGCTAAACTGAGTTTCGGAGGCCTGCATTGAGTAGCACTGTCATAATCTAGTCTTGAGATGACTAGTGCTTGCACAGCAGATTTGAAGTCATCTTGGGGATGGTAGGGTTTGAGTTTTTTATTAGGATGCTCAGTTGGTAGTTCACTGCATTGGTAGATGCTCTGATGTGATCTTGCATGTTTAGGTTCTTATCTAGCACAATTCCTAGTGATTTTGTGGAATCAATGGTGTGCAGTTGAGAGCTGAGAGGTTTTGTAGATATTTCTCAACAATGGGGGTTTGCCTAGTGGGTGAAATGAGGAGGAATTCCGTTTTAAGGGCTTTTAGTTTGAGGTGGTTGGAGGTTAGCCAATTTAGGGTTTAGTGCAGGGTATCGTTGACTTGATATCTTCAGGGGAAGAGATTTCCATGTACAGTTGGGTGTCATCCGCATACATGTGATATTGGATGTTAGATGCTTTGAGAATTACAGTAAGTGGTTCAATGAAAAGGTTGAAGAGCATGGGGAGAGCGAGGACCCTTGGGGCACTCCCAGTGTGCAGGGACTGGAGTTGGATAGAGTTTGATTGGATTTGACTCTCTGAGTTCTGTTGTTGAGAAAAGAGGCAAACCATTTTAGTATAGTGCCTGAGAGCCCCATCCTAAATTCCAAAAGGTTAAGTAGATTGTCATGTTTTACAGTGTCAAATGCAGATGAGAGATCGAGTAGTATTAGTAGGCAAGATTCATTCTGGTCAAGCAGAGTGAGCGCGTCGTCCACTATATGAGTGATGGCCGCTTCAGTGCTGTGGCCGGGACGGAAGCCCGCTTGGAATTGGTCAAGAAGTTGGAATTGCTCAATGTGTTTGTGCAGTTGTTCATGTACCCATTTCTCAAGGAGTTTTGCCAGGGTAGGGATGTTTGTGATTGGATGATAGTTGTTCAGGTCATCAGGGTCCGCCGTGGGTTTTTTGAGAATAGGGAGAACTAGGCCCGCCTTCAGGCAGTCAGGGATCTTACCTTGAAGAAGAGAAGCCTTGAAGATCTTGGACCAGAGCACGACTAGTGATCCTATCATTTCTTTAAAGAAGTTGGTGGGGAGGGGATCATTGAAGTGATTTGAAGGTTTCAGGGTTGAGAGAATGCTGAAGATGGCAGTGTCATGGAGGGGTGTGAATTGACTCCAAGAGGCATTGTTTTTAGGGGAGGGACAGGGCGGTGTAAGAGGAGGCGAGGTTAAGGAGGAGTCAGGAGAGGGTCAGAGAAAGATCAGGGCAGACTTTAGATCTGATTCGATATTACTAGCCTTTTCAAGACAGAAGTCAGCAACGGCATCGCAGTTTGGCTGAGGGCAGGAGATGAGAGGAGATTGGATAGGAGTGTTATTGGATTGTAACTTCTTCAAATCCCAACTTGACAAAGCCAAAAATCGTCCGAAAAGGCTGTTTGAGTTGATTAAGGTTGATTTCGTCGTTCTGATGAGTTTGTTGTATCTACTCCTTTTTAGTCTTATAATTTTTAGTAGACCAGTGGATGGAGCAGATCTCCAAGCGCGTTCTGCTAATCTCAGGCTGCGTCTGTCAGCATTTAGGCAGTCATTGAACCATGGTTTGGAGTCTTTGATGGATTTTCTTTTTAGTTGAAGGGGGCAGTTGTATTCAGGGCAGACAACATGGAGTTGTTATAGTGCTCAGTGAGGGCGTGAACGTCAGCCATGTTTGCAGGCGGCGGTAGGGAGATATTGCAGCGAGATATGAGCTCATTAACGTTTGAATTTTGGAGCGTTCTTTTCCAATGTTTTTGTTTTAATGGTTGCGATCTTTCGGAGTTCCAACTTTCTAGGATACGGAAGGTGATATAGAGATGGTCCAACCAGTCACAGGGGAGAATAGATTCGAGCTGAATGGAGTTGGGATTGGAGATGATTAGATCGAGGGTCGAGCTTAAGTTGTGCGGGGGACTGTCACAGAATTGAGTCAGGCAGAGGTCAGTTACAAAGTTTTTGCGACTGTTAACCGCCTGGTCATGCGGGTCATTCCAATGGAGATTGAAGTCACCAAGGAAGATCTGGGGGCAGTGTCGGCCCTGGTTGGAGGAGATGGTTTCCATACTTTGTTCAATTAGAGGGAGGTTGTCTCCTGGAGGGTGGTAGAAGATGTGCAGGCTGCATAAGGGTCTATGTTTGCTAGTGAAGTCTATGCATAAATATTCACAGGATGAGAGATTTGCCGAAGGGGACTGTTTTGCTGAGAGAGAGTTGTGGTAGATACAGGCTATGCCACCACCCATTCTCTTAGCTCGATCGAATCTGATAATGTTGTGGCTTGGAGGGACTAGAAGGTCAAGGATGGGACCTGAGGAGTCGGTGAGCCAAGTTTCGGTGAGGATAGGGAGGTCTAGTTCCTGAGCAAGGATGAGATCGGCAAGGTCCGTGGCATGTTTCATCGCTGATCTACAGTTGAGTAACATGCATTTCAGGTTTGATTTGTGGTCAGTGAGCGAGGGCTGTGTAATGGGGATCTGCATGAGGTTATTAATGTTTAGGGCATTGGCGTTGAGACTGGGAGCTCTATGCGGGTTAGATGTGATGCTTTGTATAGCCTCCATGTTGCCTTGCTTGGGATTAGTCGCTCCAGGTGCCATTAAAGGGGCGGTTTGTGAAGTTCCAGAAGGTACTGGGATGACCGTAAGAGAGGAGTTGTAAGCTCGGAGGAGGGAGAGAATATCTGGTTCTGATAAATGTCTTTTGGATCTGGCGGGTCTAGATGGGGCGTTGGGGTAGGGAGTGGTATTCCAGTCCTGACCTGGGGGTTTCTGCCCAAGGTCACTCGGTAACATAGTGGAAGGAGATGGTAGCTTAGGGTGAGGTTGGATCATATGCAGGATCTCCTGCGAGGTCTTGTTGGAAGAGAGGTGAAGGGCCAGCTCCGAGGTGATGTTAATGAGATTTTGTATGTCAGTTTTGAGTTTCAAAAGTTCCCTACTAATTTCCTTGAGCTTAGATGCAGGATCTGATTGTGGTTCATAGCTCTTGTGGAGGGGACGAGGAGGGTTGTTCACTAGGGTGGAGGTAGTCGAGTCCCAGGAAAGGAGACGATGAGGAGGGGGGACGTCCATTGAGGAGGATTTCCATCTCTGCTGTACAGGAGAGCAAGGTAAGTGGGCACTATAATTGGCGTGAGGCAGGACTTTGGGTAGAAGGGGGAAGGGTTCGAGAGTTGAGGGTTAGAGAGTGAGTGGGGTCTTTTGGTGTTGCGGAGGTTAGGGGAAACTCGTTTCCTGGGGGAGAGTGGGCAAGCCTGGTGAAGAGAGGGGATTATGTAGGAGAGAGCCAGGAGGAGGGGCCTGCTGTGGAGAAAGGGAATTATGTAGGAGAGAGCCAGGAGGAAGGGGAGTGGGGGAAGTGTAGGAGAGGTGGTCGGAGCTAGGGATAACCTTTGCTCCAGCATTACTCCTATTTTTTCTGACGTGTTTTTGTTGGCTTTAGGACTCTGGGCACTTTGCCACTGCTAACCAGTGCTAATGTGCATATGCTCTCTGTGTAAATTGTGATTGGTAATCCATGATTGGCATATTTGATTTACAAGTAAGACCGTATTAAAGTGCACTGCGGGTGCCCAGGGCCTGTAATTCAAATGCTACTAGTGGGCCTTTGTTTAACAAAATGACAACATCTCTCAACCGGTAATCACTAAATTAGGCAACTACATAAAAGAAACAATTCAATGTAAAACGAAGAGAAATAAGGGAGACCACAATAGTTAACAAGAAGAAAGGGTTCTGTTATTAAATGGAAGTAGGTATATCAGCACTACATAACATTATATGCAGGTGTAACCCAAACGTTTGTGTGCACATATGTGCTCGTGAAGAAGATGAACAGCGCAAGTGACAGGTGACAAGGGTGAGGTAACAGCAAAAAATGGCGCAGGGAACAACTCAGTTGATGGTTAAAAAAACAGTCAGCAGGAAATTCATAAATTATTCAGCTATTTAAAGAAACCACAATAACGCCCACGGATGTGCTGAAAGGTCAACGGCCTTTCAACCTGTACAATTTCAGGTCATCATCAGGACCGGGTTACTGGAATACGATGAGTGCCGTATAAGGGGATAAGAGGAGAAAGGGGAGGAATGAAAAACAGGAGGTACCCGCCTGGAGCAAGGGGTAAAGCGAAAGGAGAGAAGACTACCTGCGGGGGTTTCGGGGTAACCTTATGAGTAGAATAAATCAAGTCAAGGCAGAAAGTCTTCCTGAAGAGGTCTGTGGGGGAAGGGAAAATAAATAAAGTACCAGTGAATGAATGCATGGGACAGAATGGGTGAATAAAAACAACCAGGAACGGTTGTGCGAGGGATAGAAAGGCAATCGGGCAAAGCTTACTGCATAGGATACTGTCAGAACACAAAGATTTCCGTGTTATGTCAAAGGCAAGCAAGATCAGGATCCGAAAAAGCACGGCTAGGAAATCTGCCGGTGCCGCGACTGAAAGGGTAATGGAGGAAAGGGGATTAGGGATGTCCGCTCGTAAAGGGGGACAGGAAGAATGTGAGGAAGAGGTTTAGGTAATTACCTGGTTGGTAGCAGTTACTCACTGAGTCTGAGGGATTCCAAAACAGATGAGGTGTGTAGAAGGGAGAAAATCCGGGTTGCAGGTGACCAGAAGAAGTCTGGCACGAGAGGCAAATGAATTCGACCATGCGCCATGTTCAAGGTCGCAGTCAGGACACGAGAGGCGGCTTTCGGGAATTGTACTCGCTCACAGGGGTTAACGTGAGGTTCTACAGGGAGTCAAAGGAAAAAACTAGGCCGGGGAAGAACGAGGGTCGGTGCTAGTCAGTACCCCCGGGGGGAGGAGTATGAAAGGAGTGAAGTCGGAAAAGGAACACAAGGTAGTTGAAAACAGTAAGGGAAAGGGAGACAGTATGAGCAGATTTGCGAACAATGAAGAGCAAGAAGTTCAATATGTGTGGTGTTACAAGTTCACAGTGTGCGCCAATTAAATTATACATTACAGTTAACAGCAATCACGGTATAAACTGGAACAGTAAATTTAAATAAAAAGGAAAAACCAGTAATGGCTTTCTAGTCACGATATAGCCCCCAGATCGGCAAACGGTATAAACTTTATAGCAGTATCTTTTTAACGGGTATCGTGATGCAAAGGAGGATGATATCAATATGTGTAAGGATCGCACCCATCTAGGTGTCGTCATAGCGTGTTTAAGAGGAAAAACATACAGGGACACAAGTGTCCACGGGACAACAGTCTGGTATATACACTAGAATAGCAGGATCAATATACAGTAAAATCCACATGGCAGAGTATGCTCAGCGGGTGTCCTGGTACAAGGGAGTGAATATGTGTGAAACTAATCTATCCAGGTATCAGGTTTAGCTAATATGAGAGGAAGAAGGAGACGGTGACCAGTGTCCACGTGGCAACCGTCTGGCGTGTGAATGGAATGAAACCCAAGGAGCAGGGGTAGAGGGAGGGGGCCTGGCTCGATGGGTGTCAATAGTGGTGTTCCATTTGTCAAGGGTATTCAATCCCTAATTAACAGAGTCACATTGTGCGATCCATCTGCATTCGCATTTGTTAAGAAGCAGTTGTAAGTTGCCTCCACGCAAGGGCAGGGTAGGTTGGTCAATGACCTGCCAGATCAAATCAGTCTATGAATGTTGTTTTTCAATGTAGTGTGAAACTAGAGGGGCAGTCTCAATTTTGCATTTAATGTGACTCTTATGTTGTATGATGCGTTATTTGATCATTTGGGTAGTTTGGCCAATGTAAATCAAGCCACATGGGCAACGGACGGAGTAAATTACATTCGTCGTGCGACAGTTGGAAAATTGTTTAAGTTGGTACGCGCTGTTCCTGACCGTGAAATCTTTGGTGTTTATGGTCAGGGGGCAGGCTACGCAAATCTGGCATTTAAAGTGTTTAAGTATGGGTGGTAGACCCCATAGCGAGGTAATGGATGTGGTATTTTTTGTTGGTGTCGGGCCAGGTGATATGCCGTACTGTTTGGTCAGACAGGTTGTTGCTCCTCTTATAAGAAAACAAGGGGGTTCCTGAAATATGGTTTGTGTGCAGAGCACATTCCAGCTTTTAAAAAAAATTATTTTACTGACTTTATTGCTTGAGGGACATAAGGTGGAGACAAAGGGAATGAGTGTATGGACACGTCTGGTGCTAGGTGATAGGAGGACGTCCCTGTGGCAATACCATGCGCGGTTCCAGGCACGGGGAATCAGGCGTTTAGGATAGCCACGACTAGTGAGTTTTTCAGACAGGATAGCTGCTTCACGGAAGTAATCCTTTTTCCACTTACAGTATCTTCGTATACGAAGGAACTGACCAAAATGGAGACCATCACGCAGGCCATGTGGATGGTAACTGGAGTAAAGAAGGAGCGTGTTGCGTTCTGTGGCTTTGCGGGACAAAGATGGAACCCTCTTCTACATGAAGGGTGGGGTCCAAGAATACAAGGTCATTTGATCTAGATTCGGATGTAAATTTTAGATGGGGCTGCCAGTTGTTGAGCCAATCAATGAAAGTGGATAGATTGTCAGCCGTGTCATTCCAGAGTAGCAGAATATCGTCAATATATCTGCACCACAAGCCGATTTGATTGAGGAAATGGTTCGCTGGGGTGAGGATGTGTGTAGTTTCCAAACTGTGCACATAAAGTACAGCAAAATTAGGCACCAAAACAAGCTCCAATAGAGAAGTCCTTGACCTGTAGGTAGAATGTGTCTTTATACAAAAAGTAGTTGTTGTTTAGAGCAATGCGTAGTAGGTCTATTATGAATTCAGTGGGGATACGTGTAGGTTTGGGATGGTTAGAGAGTAAATTCTGGATGATCTGTAGACCCTTGTTGTGGGGAATGTTGGTGTAAAGAGACTCAATGTCTACGCCGACCATCAGATCAGTCTCAATGTTGAATGGTCTATCCTCAATTAGGTTGATAAGGTCAGTGCTGTCCCATATAAAGGTATCTGTGAGAGGGACAAATTCTTTGAGAATGGCATCTATGTACTTGCCTAGGAGTTCCAGAATAGAACTGCAACCAGATACAATCGGGTGGCCAGGGGGATTGGCAGTGTTGTTATGAATTTTGGGAAGGACATAAATGACTGGGGTCCGTGGATGGGGGTTGAGAAAAGTGTGTTCTTTTTTTGGATAGAATGCCTGAAGGTAAAGCACGATCAGTGACATCCCGTATTTGACTGCGGATGTTGTGTAGAGGGTCCGATGGAAGGGTCTGGTAGTGGGTTTCATTAGAGAGTTGTCTCATAATTTCTGCATCATATTTGTCTGTGTGCATGATGCCGATGCCCCCGCCCTTATCAGCTGGTTTTATGATTATGTGGGGGTTATCACGAAGGTCGTTCACGGGAAGTTTCTCAGTCAGGGGAAGATTATATGGAACAAATTCTGATTGGTGTTGCAACGGTGTGATTTCATGAAGTACCAGTCGCTCAAAAGTCAGTATATGTGGGGGCATGCAAGTGGCAGGAGGAAGGAAGGTACAGGGGGGTGGAAAGGGACTGGTTCAAGTAGTCCCTTGGGGGTCTGTCTGCAAAGAATTGTTTAAGCCTGATGCGGCGGAAGAAGCGTAGTAGGTGTTCCTGGAGTTTAAAGAAGTCGCTACGGTCAGTCGGGACAAAAGAAAGGCCCTTGCTCAAAAGTGAGACTTTCTCCGAGGATAGAACGTGTTTGGAGAGATTAAATATGGGAATGGTGTCAATGTTGGGCTGGCGGAAGACATCAGGTATGGAAGTGGTGGAGGGAGGGATTAGAGCAATACCCTGTGTGATCATTGTTGAGGGCCCCATTGGTAAAAACTTGTGGCGTGTCTTGACGTTCGCCCGGGTATTAGTATTGGTAGTTTGGTCTGGTTCTCCCTCTGCCGCGTCCGCGGTTCCCCCCTAAAATAAATGGTGGGTAGGAGTGGTTGTGGTATATTTTGATTTTGCTTTGAGCTGGGCCCCTCCCCAGGGTCAGAGTCCTCAATAGAGGTGTGGGGGGAGTCTGAAAAGGTAATGGTCTGATTGTTCCTGTATCTGCCCCAATTCTTATTCCTAGTGGGCCTTTAGCACTGATTATGCCACCAACATGAGTAGCCCGGCAAACAGGTCGCAGGCCTGCCACTGCAGTGTCTGAGTGCAGTTTTAACTGCAATGTCGACAAGGCAAGTGCCCCCACTTGCCAGGCCCAAACCTTCCCTTTTACTACATGTAAGGCACTACTAAGGTAGGACCAAGGTAGCCTTAAGGGCAGGGTACAATGTATTTAATAGGTAGGACATGTACTGATGTGTTTTACAAGCCCTAACAGTGAAATACTGCTAATTTTGTTTCACTATTGTAAGGACTATCTCTCCTATAGGTTATCATTGGAGCTGCCTTATAATATAATATAAGTGTAACTTTCAATTGGGAAGAGCTAGAGATTTGGAGTTTGTGGTCCTTGAACTCACAATTTAAAAATATATCTTTTAGTTAAGTTGGTTTTTAAATTGTGGGTTTGGAAATGCCACTTTTGGAAAGTAGCAATACCAAAGGGGATGATGGACGGAGCGCTTGAGCTAATCAAACACTCACCCCCAGTCAACTGATCCGGGTTTAATCCATCATCATTCTTTAGCTCACTCCACCACCCCAGTTCAGACATGGCCATATGCAAATCAGTCTGACCCTGTGCCTCATGGGAACAGTCCAGCCCGAACTGCCAAGCCATGTCTTCCCTGGACCGGAAACAAGCATCCTGGGACCGGTTTCTGGCTATGCAGCCGTCATCAGCCAGGCTAGCTTGAATCCAGTGGCAAAGTGAGCAAGGGACCCACGTCTGGGCATACCCTGCCAACTTAGGGCGAACAAAGCGATACCAAAGGGGATGATGGACAACACTCACCCCCAGTCAACTGATCCGGGTTTAATCCATCATCATTCTTTAGCTCACTCCACCACCCCAGTTCAGACATGGCCATATGCAAATCAGTCTGACCCTGTGCCTCATGGGAACAGTCCAGCCCAAACTGCCAAGCCATGTCTTCCCTGGACCGGAAACAAGCATCCTGGGACCGGTTTCTGGCTATGCAGCCGTCATCAGCCCGGTGCTTTCCATGCCACTGGAATCAAGCTATCCTGGCTGAAGAGGGGTGAAACCCCGAAACCGGTCCTAGGATGCTTGTTTCCAGTCCAGGGAGGACCTGGCTTGGCAGTTCGGGCTGGACTGTTCCCATGAGGCACAGGGTCAAGACTGATTTGCATATGGCTGGTTTCAAACTGGAATAGCGAGCAAAAAAACGATGGATTTAGGCCCAGATCTCTGTACTGGGGTGAATGTATGACATTGTTCTGCATTCTGTCCATCAACTGTTGTTTTTACTTTTGGAAAGTAGGCATTTTCTTGATTTACCATTCTGTGCCTCTGCCTGCTTGTGGAATCCACGTCTGAGGGAGGGTGACAGTTGGGCTGTTTGTGCATTCACTCTAGACCGTCAAACAAAGGGAGCTGAGGTGTGCCTTGCATATCCTGATGGCCCATCACCAGGCTGATGGGTCTTCCTGAGCTAAGAGGGGTGGCAGGCGTTGTCACTGGCACCTGAATAGGGCTGTGTCTGTCCTCACACAAAGCTGTCTCCACCCCCTGTAAACTGTCTGGAGCCAGGTTAGGGAAAGGCAGGGTCTTGTGCACTACAAAGACTTTCCTTTGAAGTTTGCCTACTTCAAAGGCAGAAACTGAAATAAGTACTGGAGCTCTGACACAATAACGTGGGAACACTTCTAGACTAAGTGGACATTCTGCTGAGAAGAAGAGCTGGAGAAGCTGTCAAGAGGGACTACCACTTAGTTGTGTTCTTTGCTGTGTTAGCCTGTAGCTTGCTGCTTCGGTCTTCGGCAGTTAAAGGACTGGACTTTGCTTTCTACAGCCTGCTTGCCAAGGTTCTCCAAGGACTTGTGTCTCAGGGAGGTCAAAGGCTTCATCCACATCTTATTGCCAGCACTGGGACTCTTCTGCAGGAAGTCCTGCATTGCCAAGTGGTGCCAAAACCAGTCCTGGGCCTTTGGAACCCGGTGGTTGTGCTGTAACTCCAAGAAAAGCAACCCCGATGCCGTCATCGACGTCACTGCCTGCACCGAAGCGGTGGTCACCACTCTTGAGAAGTACGACATCGACCATGATAACATCGCAGCCCTGACCTCACAGATGACGTCGCTTCACACCGTCCTCGACGTCGCTGCCCACACCGTAGCGGAGGGCAACACTCTTCAAGAGCACGACACATCGTCCCGTCTCACATCTCAGCCCCTTGTATGCCGACGACAGCACTATCGACTCCAACTTCTTCCATCGACGCCACTGCCTGCACCATGGCTGAGGGCACCGCTCGTGAATAGCACGGTGCATTGCCCCATCATACATCACAACCCCGGGTCTACAGACGACAGCGCATCTGCATCTACGACGTGCCACTGCCTGCACTGAAGCCCTGGGCACTACTCGTGGTGACTGTTCCCATTGGGCACAGGGTCAAGACTGATTTGCATATGGCTGGGTTCAAACTGGAATTGCAAGGGGAGCAAGAAAACGATAGATTTAGGCCCAGATCTCTGTACAGGTGTGAATGTATGATATTGTTCTGCATTCTGTCCATCGTTCTTTTTGCATTTGTCACCCCGAGTGGGTCGGGCACGCCCAAACGTAGGTCCCGTGCTCTGCATGCCACTGAGGTCAAGCTATCCTGGCTGATGAGGGGCGAAACCCCGAAACTGGTCCTAGGATGCTTGTTTCTAGTCCAGGGAGGACCTGGCCTGGCAGTTCGGGCTGGACTGTTCCCATTGGGTGCAGGGTCAAGACTGATCTGCATATGGCTGGGTTCATATTGGAATGGCATGGGGAGCAAAAAAGGATGGATTTAACCCCAGATCTCTGTACTGAGGTGGATGTATGACATTGTTCTGCATTCTTACCATTAATTGTTCTTTTTGCATTTGCACCATGGCTGAGGGCACCGCTCATTTATAGCACAATGCATTGCCCGGTCTTACATCACAACCCCAGGTCTAGAGACGACAGCGCTTCTGCATCCACGACGTGCCACTGCCTGCACCGAAGCCCTGGGCACTGCCCGTGATGAGCATGAAGCATCAACCGCAATGACATCGCAGCCTGCCGACGCCAGCACTCCTCACTTCGACATCAAGGAGATTGAGCCGCAACATATGTGATTTCAAGGACTCACCGATTTTCGGGACCGACCCCTGCCGACGCCAGCAATGCCTCACCGGATTTCATCGCAACATCCCAGAGGCATCTCCACTTCCAAATGTACTGTTTGAATTTGGGTTGTTCACAACGCTGTGATACACCCGGTTGGTGCTATTGACTACAAGTAACGGTATGTTTAAGTCTATTCTTGCAAAACGCATATCTTTACTTGTGGATACTGGATTTTTATCATTTTGGTTTTGTTCTATTTAGATACATATTGGCTATTGTTCTAAACTGGTATATGTCCATTTGTAGTGTTTTCACTGTGTTACTGTGTATGTATGTACCAATGCTTTATACATTGCCTCTGATATAAGCCTGACTGCCTGTGCCAAGCTACCAAGAGGGTGAGCAGGTGTTATCTTGGGTGTGTAACTCCCTTACCCTGACTAAATTAAAGGTCCCTACAGGTACACGGTGCAAGTCACTACCAACTAGAGAACCCCATTTCTAACAAAAGGCAAACCAGATTGCAGAAAAATGAGCAGGAAAGGCAAAACAGAGCAAGAAACAAGCAGAGGAGGCACAAACGAGACATTTACCACTAGGATCCATTGAAATCACACTCAGTAAATTCAGGTTGAACACCTTCAAAGGTGATGCACTAGTTATGTTGGTTTTTATAATCTCAAAGGCATGCACACACTCATTAGACAACAAACATTCTGAAAAATCCTGTATAAACTTCAAATAGTGCTCAATAAGTCCTAAGAAGATGCACAATTCTTCCTTACTTCCAGGAAAATTAGTATTTTTGACAGCTTCAGTCAATACAAGCTTGGGTGTGATTCCTTGGTTACATACTTGATGACCCAAGTAATTGACTGTATCCATAGCATACTTGCATTTACAGAATTCCGCTGTAAGACCCTTCTTTTCTAAAACAAACAACACCTTCCATAGTCACTCATCATGCTGAACTTTATCTGTGCCCATAATCAGAATGTCATCTTGGGAAAATAACTCTTCTTTTATTCCTTTTAAGATTTCATGCATCAGTTCTTAGAAGACTGCAGCTGCTGATGCCACACCAATGGCATTCCTACAAATTGGAAACACCCCGCCAGTGAGATGAAAGCAGACAGTCTCTTACTTTTCTGATGGAGTGGCACCTGATGATAGGCTGGTGACAGGTCTATAGTTGAAAGCCAATTACTACCCTTTATTTATTTTTCGCAAAGGGAACTTGTCTACCAATATATTTTGGTTGAGATTACGCAAATCAATACATAGTTGGATTTTCCCTTTAGGTTTGCACGCCACCACAACAGGAGCGATCCAATCTGAAGACTCAACTGGTTTGATTATACGCATCTCACATAGCTTCTCTAATTTCTGTTCAACTTCCTCTCAAATCAACATAGGAATATTCCATACTTAGTGGATCACAGGACACACACCATGCTTCAAAACAATCTTGTGTTGGAAACCCGCCAACACTTCCAGAAAACACCGCCACTTATTCCCTGTATCAACATTTTCCTTCACCACAAGGACTTGTTCCGGGCTATTTGGATCCAGGATAATATCCAGATACCTCTGATCAATGAAACCCAAAACAAAAAGACCATTTTCTGCTACAACGAACTTTCCTTCTGCTTTCCTTCGCTTAACTTTAACGGTAATCCAACGAAACCCATCATAGGAATGGAATCCCCTATTAAACCGTCAGGGTTAACATCACTTTGCTCAGTTTCTCCTATCACCCCCAAAACTTATCTTTCCACACATCTTGATTTCACAATTGTGTAAAGTGACCCTGAATCAGCCACAATATTTATGTCCACAACTGCACTTTTATTGGCATTTGTACAATAAACATAATACTGTCATTCTGCAGGAACACTTCTGAATGTCATAGAAATACGATAACAGCCTAAGTCCCCCACCCACCTCCCCGCAGACTCAATCAGTTTCCCCAATGCAGTATTAGTCACCATATAACCAACCATACACAGTGCAGAAGGCATAACTGTGGTACATTCTCCATATTGATAACACTGTGCACCTTCCTCGTCCCCCCTCTATGGTTCAACATTTTACCTTCCCTAACTCCATCTCACGATCACGCTCAAGGGGGTAGGGCATCTGGGGGGTCCAGTAGCTCAGTGAGCATTGCTGCCCAGGCCTGTAAGTCATCGGCAAGTTTATTATCCCTGCATGTTTTACGCATTTGGCACTCCTCCGCATTTGCCCATTCAGCCATATCTCTCATCCATTCTGTAATCCTCTGCTGAGGATATCCATCTAATAGCAATTCTGCGTTTGGCCCATATGAGCCCCAGCAGGAGGAACTTCCTGCTCAGTTTTTTTTCATTACTAGAATCCACCCTAACAGGCATTGCCCTACATTTCTGGGACAATCAGTGGTCGCATTCAGGGATTTCAATATTGCCTCCCAATATTCACTTATTTTAGGGCATCAGATCATATGCATAAAATCTGCATCTAGTCTGGTGCCGTGGGAGCAGGAGGGTGGTCGCGCAGGGTAAATTACATGCAGAGTACTAGGGGTGAGATAGACCTGATATATCACATTGAATTGAATTAATTTAAACTGCACATTAGAAGAGGTGGTCTTCACCCTTTCTTGAATTCCCTCCCATTCCTTGGTCATAAGTGCGTCTCCAAAACTTGATGCCATTTGGCTTGTATCACAAGCTCTACCAGAGGCAAGTCTTCCCTCAATGCCCTATAGATGTGCGAAATTAAACTTCGGCCATCCGCCAGTTTAACAGTTACCAGAGTCTGGGTCTCCGGGGGGTCCTCTGGAAAGAGGGGGCAATATTCCACGGGCCATTGCTACTATTTTATCAAATTGTAGGAATTGACCAGGCACCAGGTGGAACGTCTCCATGGCGTCTGTCAAAGTGATAAAGGCACCATTGGGGTATACGTCCTGCAAGGTTTCACAGCCACCTTCTCGCCATCTGCCTACCAGCATCAACTGTGCGATAAGCGACAGTAGGCGTAGTGCCTAAATATTCATGTACAATGTAAATGGGGCCCTACGCAATACCAGTCGGAACACTCTCTCCCATGTCCAGCAATGAAGATACCCAGTACTCAAGGTTGTCCATCCAGTGCACCACGTGTTGCAGCTGAGCTGCAAGATAGTAGAGCTCCAGGTTTGGTAATTCAAGACCTCCCTTACCTCATGTGCGCTCAAAAGTAGGCAGACTAACTCTTTCCTCCCTGAAGCCCACAGTAGTTCGATTATCAGCTTATCCTGTTCCGCAAAGTATTTTCTAGGAATCTCAAAGATGGTCCTCTGAAAAACGTAAAGGCATTGGGGCAAGATTATCATTTTCACTAACGCCAATTTCCCCATCAAGGATAAACGTAGGGTGTTCCAAAATTTTACTGATGATTTTAACCTTTCCAGTACTCTACCTTTTTTTGCAACTTCAAGCTCTGGCGCCCCATGTCGGAGTTTAACCCCCAGATATCGAACACTATTCATTTCTCAGGGACGATCCAATTGGAGAAGATCCTCCTCCAGATTGCTAGCCAAATCCCCTAATGCAGAGCTAGCTGACCTAACGGCGGACATAACGTGGGGGTGTCCGGAATCTGTTTGTACACCAACCCCTCAGTTTAGGTCATCCAAAACGCGCAAGTCCTGGGGATTCCTGGGAACTAAATGACACAGCGAGCCAGCGATGTTCCAGCCAGGCGCCTGGTGCCCGCCGGGCAGGCTCCACTCATGTCTGTGCCTCCAGACCGTCACCAGGGTACTCCAGGTGAGTTGGAGATCGACTAGCAGAGCAACAGGGTGGCAGCAACCGCGGGCGCCCTCCTCTCAGGGGTCCCAGTGCTTCAATGATTTCTGGGCCTTGCTCCGAGCATGCTGGCTCTGCCGTCCAGGACTTTGCTTCTCGGGGACACGGACGTCACAAAACAGGAAGCAAATGGGGAAAGACAGTTCGGGGGGTCAGCGCTGAACTGAGGCAAGCAGTTTTGAGGAGTATTATCAGTTGGATTAATATTCTGCCAGCGGGAGCACTGTGGAGGCGCATCTTACCAAGCCACACCCTCCTCATTGCGAGACTTACCACTCAAACTCAATACACTTTCCATCACATGTGGAACACAACTTCCATTGACAATTTCCTCACTCTCTGAGGTATTTATTATTATTTGATATTTATTGAGCGCTGCAAATCACCCGGAAAGGGTCTCTAGGCGCTGTAGCGAATATTCAGACAGGAGCTAAGGTAAAGAAATTTAAAATAAACTAAGACAGATTAAACATCCATGTTTTAAGAGCTTTTTTGAAACGTCTATAATCCGTGTTAGCACGGAGATGTGATGGGAGCTGGTTCCAGTATTGGGGAGCGAAGTATGAAAATGATCTGCCCCCATTTCTGGTGGTACGAATACGATAGGGATGTAGCAGGTATTTCCCGCTGGACCTGAGACTCCTAGTGGCGGCATACCAGTTTAGTTTATTCTGTAGATACTGAGGACCATTGCCATATAGAGACTTGCGGGCCAACAGAGAAGTTTAAATCGTACACGCTTTTTATTGGCAGCCAATGTAGGCTTCTTAAAATGTGTACTGAAGTCGATAGGGGTGGAAGATGGCATAATAAGCTTGCTACCAATTTATGTGAAGTGCACCGCACAGTTATTATTCACAAATATCAGTCCAATTCCGTCTTGTATTGTTCAGAATGTTCTTTATTATTCTTGTACAACAAGCAGAACAGCCAACGCGTTTCGTTCACCTCATGTGAACTTCATCAGGACTGTAAAGTATACAAATACATATAGTATAAAAACACGAATATACAGCAAAGTATCACAAGACAATTTAAAACATGTACATACTTTAACAAAATAAATGCAAAGGCACAGATGACAAACAGGGAATAAATTAAAAAGTCAACAAGACATACAAAGACAATAACAAAAACAACCTTAAGAAAATTTGAAAACTTTTCATATGTTACCGAATAGTATATACAAATAGGACTTAAAAATTTTTTTTTATCAATTTCCATAAATTTCAATAAGTTTTTGGGAAAGGGGCCTGGTGGGGCTACAGAAACCAAAGAGTGAACATGTTTAAATTAAGATACTAGGGGGAGCATAGTAAGTCTGTCTATAGTTATGGCATAAGTAAAGAGAAAGAAAAGAACCAATAGTGAAATCTATCCCTTGGAACGTAAGTAGGAGACCTGTATAGACAACATATACCAGAGAAGGGGACAAGAAAACATTACTTGAGTATTATCCTTCAAGGCGTACATATGAAAATCATGGAGTTCCCAGTATGCGTGATTGACTATTCATCAAAACCCCAAATTATCAGGGCAAATGCTTTTCACTCATTGTTATAAATAGAAGTATGCGCCACCTGAAAATAAGCCCAATTACCATTTTGCATTTAACATGCTAGTGGTTAGTGCTCACATCACCAAATGATATCTGCTTACTTGACACCAACCCATCATCGCCATCTACTGGGTCTGAGCAGCCCCCCCCATCATACGCCAAAGCTGCCCTCACGCCCACCGCTCTCCCAGAGTAGCCAGCCCTGAGGCACACACCTCTAACAATCTCAATCACCCCTTCCTTACCTTTGACCTTTCACAACCCTATTAACGGGCCCAAAACCCTAATCATAGACTCATCTTCCTCACAATCCGGTACAGAACTTCCAACCCCTGATATCAGTCAGACCCCTCACACTCCAGAGTCCTCATACAGCAACTTAATGTGCACTCTTTTACTGCCCGTCAAAACCCGCTCCACTCGTAACCCTTCCTCGCCTCAGACGGCTCTCACTGGCCAACCTCTTTCCAGGACTATCCCCTTGAACACATCCATCCTACACAACTTCCAGCCTCAAGTCTCTGATCCCCCACTCCAACTCCTCACTCGGCTCCAAGCTGGAGGACATCACCCGGGCCATACAACAACTCAAGTCTGATGTTAAAAGCATTCTACTCCTCACCTCGGATCTGGCGAAAAAGGGGTGCCTAAGCAACTCTTTCGAATCAAACATTCATAACCTCGCCTTTCCCACATACCTCGACTCTAGGCCTCCAGCACAGTACCCCCTCTCAAAGCAGATATCACTGCCCTCATTCTTGACCAAGAGCCGGATCTCCTAATGCTGACTGAAACCTTGCTTAATGTCTCCTCTGCTCCTATCCTTGACTTACTCGTCCTGCCTAGCTAGGATATTATTAGGCTAGACAGATCTTGCGGGCAAGGGGGGGTATTGCTTGTATCTATTGCAGCCATCTTGTGGTTACACAACTTCTGTCTGCAGCTCTCACAGCATATGAATACCTATGCATCGAGGTCGCGAGCAAAACCAGACAAGTCTGCAAATTCCACTTGTTCTATCATCCCCCTAGAGGCAATCTTTCCTTTATTTAACAGATTATGGAAATTCTCTACCAACGCAGATCATCACTGCACTCAGATCTTCCTTGGAGATTTTAACCTCCACTGGAATTACTCGAATAACCTTCCCGTAGATAGTCTCAAATCTTTCCTTAGTGAATTCGATCTAACCCAGATATGCGATAGCCCCACACACGTCAAAGGAGCTACCCTAGACCTAATCATTGGCAATCCGAAATCTGTTCAACTTGATTCTATCGTCCCTTGTGACTGGACTGATCACCACCGCATCACCTACCGCATCTCAGAATATGTTAGCACGAGCAAACCTCAACCAAAAAAAAAACACATTGGCAAAGATCATTGCGAAACATTAACCTTGATGCCTTGACAACCCTGAGTAATAACATACTAGCCCCCGATGCTATGACCAACGTTCACAATCTCACAGAACACTACAATGGGTCCATGACAAGAATTCTAGACACAGTCGCCCATCTACAGTTAAAAAGAATACCTTCCAAAGTCTCCAAACCCTGGTACAATGGCAGTCTAAATAATGAGATAAGGAACCTGAGACAAGCGGAAATTTGGAGATCCTCGCCGTCCCTTGATCATCTTAAACATCTGAGATCACTTAGGAATACCTATAACAAATGCATACGGCTAGGCAAAGCTAACTTTTTCACAAACTAAGTGAGCCTAAAAAAAAAAAAACGACCAAAAAAAACTGTTTGAAATTGTCAAATCTCAATCGAACAGCAATATCAACATCCCCCGGATCGGATCACGCCCTTTGCCGAATTGTGAAACTTTTTCCTCTTTCTTCATCAGAAAGACATCTAAGTTGGAACTTGAGCTGCAGACTGCTTTGGAGCTCTTGCCAATCTCACCTCCTATCAGTTCATACCCCCTCAATGTTTGGCATCGTTGCTCACTCCAGGTCTTACCCTCAAGAACAATGCATCTTGGAGCGCTTTCGAAATCTTGGACGATAACATCATTTTCCAAATGCTCTCAGCATTGAAACCATCCAACCACCTCAATGACCCTCTATCATCAAATTTCTTCAAGGAGCAAGGAGATGAAATTATCCCTACTCCCTCTTTGGGCCAAGATTGTCAATGCCTCACTGGTTCAAGGCTCTATCCCAGATTGTCTTAAAGCTGGACAGGTTACCCCCCCCCCCAACGACTTCAAATCCGCGGTGCAATCTCTGGTGATCTCCAAGTTGGACTAAGGTAGTGCCACCCTTTGTGGACTCCCGAGATCAAAGATGGCGCCACTCAGGGCCTCTCTTGACTCTACTGCTAGACTCATCACCGGCTCAAAAAGATACCACCATATTACACCAGAGCTTAAATCCCTAAATTGGCTCCCCTATGAAGCAAGGATACAACTAAAAATTGCTTGCATGACTTAAAGCCTTACACTACAACATCCCACTATACCTTGCACAGAAACTTGTACTATCTGGTGGCTCCATGTACTCCAGAAGTGCCAGCACCATTGTGCTGAAGCCGCAGAAATTCCATAAATCAAAAAAGTATGATCAAGCCTTCTCAGATATCGCCCCTAGAATTTGGAACTCCCTGCCTCCGGAAATCAGGACGATCCCTTCTACTGGTAATTTCAAAAAGGCAGTTAAAGCGTTTCTGATGAACAAATTGTTGCCCTAGAATCCCTTATACGCTCTCAAAGACTCGTCTCCGCTTTCGTATAACCTTTCTTTACCTATCTTTTATTGTACTGATTGGATGGACTTTTGTACTCATCTTATGCTTCAGTCCCCCCACCCCCCATTTACTCCTTTAGGACCTTGTAACATGCTTCATTTATGCTTGTTCCTTTGATTGTTTTGATTATGTATATATGCCTTGCCGACAGAGTTTTCCCTGCCCTGGCACTTCTGACCACCCTGTTCTTTGTTATTCAGTCTCCTCTCTTTTTCGCTCACCTGTAAAGCGCTCGGATACCCTCATGGGTCTTGTTTGCGCCATATAAAACGTATTAAATAAATAAAATCACCTAATCATTCTTAGATAATAAAAGAAACACATGATGCACAAACAGGGAAAAAGATCCGTATTGCCAACACACTAAATGTAAGAATTGGCTGCGGCGAGGACCTAGACCGCATTATATAGCTCTGAAGGAATCCCAAGGCAGATAGAGTATGTTAATGCATAGCATATTGCCATCCTGGCCCATAGAACCACAAGTGTAACACTGTAGTCCATAGCAGTCACTTCGAAAAAAGGCAAAGAGGCCAGCCTATGCCTGTACAGAAAACCAGACAGGCCGTAAATCCTGACAACCAAATTAAAGCTCAGGGTCACCCCTTCATGTATGAAGGTCGAGAGCCAACTTTCATACTGCAAATGCAACGGTGTAATTAATTCAAATAACGAAGAAACACTGCGTCGAATGCCTATGAAAGGCAAGTGTCGACAAGTGATTAAAATATGATAGACCAATCTGGCTCCAATCTAAACTAGACGCCTGATCGCGGTTCAACTACTGAAAAAAAATATATATATGCTGAAGCCAAATTAAAATCAAGATGGCAACTAGAAACAATTTTTTTATTTTTCTCCCATTAAGAGACAAATTCAGACAAGCCAATATATTCAAGCAAGTGAGTAAATACACTCCGTGCACTATACGTGCTGACCGGACAGAAAGCTGCCTCGTGTGCACGATCTATGTTAAAAATAGTCACAAAAGCACGATCGCAAAGCCTGAAAAAAGTCAAAAAACCAATATCGGGGCCGGGAAGGAGCCATTAAAGACCGAGACGCTCCCGGGAGGTCTCACCTCGATAAGAGCCGTTCAGGATCCCACAGCGCGGGGTTGGAGCGTGCTTTCACTTCCTGTGCGACTGGAAAACGTTTAACATAACCGTACGTATACGCACATGTGATGACGTGAAGTGTCTTAAAGCTATATCACCAATTGGATGACCCAGACATCTAAGGTTTTCGAAAACATATGTCCATAAATATTCGATGCAGAGGCCGCATTACCTCCTAATCTTCATGTAAGAATGTCACCAAAATACATATGAAGTCGGAAATAATGTCAGCAAAGGAATAACATCAAGTTTACCGGTATCCCTTTGATGTGTATCATGCCTGAAGTCAAGACCAGACTATTTAGAACAAGTGAACGAAGGACAACCCATACCCGTGAAATTTAATGCAAGGACAGACGGCCATTACCAGGAGTCGAAATACAGCAGTACAGTGCCCCCGCGGGCAAGGAGTGAGCGAAGAGTGCTATGCCTCGAACAGAGGAAGCCATCCATTGAAGATGTAAAGACTGCACTATAATGCCGCCCGACGAATAGATAGTAAGGGGAATGATAAATATTCATTTTCGAGAAAATCTTACACTGTAAAAGACAATGCTGTGTTTGTCAGTGTTGAAAAAATAACTATACTAGGAAAATGCAGAGTAAAAGAGCAAGCAAATAGGCCTCAAACATACAATTCAGAAGTGAGAGGTGATTGCTGAAGATAACCATGCAATGTCAACACTGTCATGCCAGACGGCTATTTGCATGTACTGCAGGATGGAAAATGGCCCATGCAGAAATAACGGAGGAGATATATAATATTCATTTAGGTTAGAGTGGTTCTTGCAGGGCCTATAAAAAGTAATGCAATTCCTCTTCTGTGTTAAGGCCCATTTCTATGCACCGTAAACGGCAAATCCAGCCCGCCCCGTTTTGGCGAAGAGCCAGTTCCCTGTCCCCACCCCGCACTCGGGGTGGGATGTGATCGATACCATGAAACCATATATCTAGTTTACCAGCATGGTGCTCCAACATATGTGTGGCCATGGGCTATCTGGTGTCTGAATGCCTGATTGCCCTAATATTTTCTTGTATTCTTTTCTTTAGTGGCCTCATAGTACAGTACTGCCACCGTAAATTGTATTGCAAATACAGCCAATGATGTATGTCACAAATTGGGTTTTACAGTTTGTTAGACCTGGCACCATTGGCGTGTGTCTCCCTTCCATTTTTCGCTTTTGTCTCCTCTGTGTTTGCTAGTGGTAGATGCTCTGGGCACTGTGCCACTGCCATTCAGTGCCACAGCGCGAGTGCTCCCTATTGTAAATTGACTGTATGAATTGGTATTCCCATAATTGGCTCATTTGGTTTACCTGTTAGTCCCTAGTATAGTGCACCGCGCGTGCCCAGGGCTGGTAGACCGAATACTGCTGGTGGGCCTGCAGCGCTGGTTGCGCCACCCACAGGAGCAGCTTGTAAAGTGTGTCCCAGGCCTGCCATTGCAGAGTCTGTGTGCAGTCCAGGACTGCCGTGCTGACTGTGAATTAAACCCACTTCCCAGTCCCTAAACCTTCCCTTGGCATCATGTAAGTCACCCCTATGGCAGGGTGCATTGTATGCGAAAGGTAGGACATGCCTTGGTCTATGTAGCATGTCCTGATAGTGAATTACACTCCATTTCGTTTTTCACTATTGCAAGGCTATCTGTTCCCTTAGGCCAGGATGGGCAGTTTTGATTATTACATTCTATAATCCTAATTGACCCAGGGAACATGATAGGAAAGTCAAATTTAGTATGCCTGAGCTCAGAATATTAAAGTGCATCTTTTAGTGACGATTATTTTTATATTCTGTGTTTGAAAATACCACTTTTAGAAAGTAGGTATTTTCTTGCCTAGGCCTTCCAGTGTGCTCTGCTGTTATGTGTATTGGCTGTCTGGTTTTGGAGGGACAGGGCAGGCTGGGCCCGGCCTGGACTGAATAGAGAGATCTGCAGTTGGAGTATGGGGAGTGGTGACCCTTTGATCTGAGCAGGGCTGTGCCTGGCAAGGTGAATGATGGCTCCACCTCCCACTGTGCGTCTGATGGCAGCCCCCCTGTTCCTGAAAGTTTCCTAGGAAGGGTATACCCAAAATTAGTCTCTGGGACCTGGGTGCAAGACAATACGTAGGGGCAAAGGTCCCAGAAAACAACCATATACTGTAAGCAAGTTCAAAACAAATATTCAAAACAGAACATCAAACACAAGGTATTTTGTTAGACACAGTGTTTAATTCACACTGAGCAATGTTCTCTCAATGGAAATATTTACACATATTATTATATGCGACATTGTCCCTAGACGGGAGCATAGTGAGGGATGGGAAAATAGGGAGGGTCGGGTAATGGTGCTTCAGTGAGGGTATAAGAGTGATTGAAGGATAAAGGTCCCAATCAAAAACAATGCGTTATTTACAATACATGTGGCTCATTCCTTGAGCCAAACAATCTCCATTACAATAGAAACAATATAAAGCCATGTTTTCAACAGTTGCACAGTATGAAATATCGGTTGGTTGCTGGCTTGTGCAGTAAGAATGTCGACGTTTCGACCCTATGAAACTGTAGGTTGTTGCATCCCTTACGTCAGGGTCTTCTTCAGGACAAAAGAGTGGGGGAGGGTGTGATCTAAAAAAGGGGTCATGAAGATAGCCTTAGATACATAATTTGTATAGAGCGAAGTTAAAATGCTCTAAATAGGGATTGAATCCAACAAATCAGTATTACCATAGTACCTCTGCCAAAAGGCTAGGGGCGTAGGAGGGCGCACTGGCTCCTGTAGGCGAGAGAGACCAAGAGACCTAAAAGGATTAAGGTGCAAAGTCAGTGGGGACCGAACAATGTGACCAGAAATATTGAAATCGTAAACAACACAAGGACTGCAAGTTCCTGTAGTGAAAGCTTTGACTATTAAAGAGCCATAACTAATATTAAGCCAGATGCGACAGGTTGTGCTGATAAATCGGGAGGTTCTATATGAATGGAAAAACAGACCACTAATTGAAAAGACCCGATTGGGTTACCACCACCCTAGTGCAAATATGTTTAACAAATACATGAAAGTGAAAAATGTGCGAAAAAAACACACACACAGTCAAATACCTTGATACTCGGTAATTGAACTGAATCCAGAAGTATCTGTAAGTCAAGGGTTTGAAGATATGTTTAGAAAAGAGTAATGCCAGCGCGTTATTAAAGGGGAGGAAGCAGTTGCTACCGTGGCATGTCAAGGCAAATCAAATTACCTGATTAATAGAAGCAGGCCTCTCGGATCATTAAGGCAGCTCTAGAACACATTTTTAAAGTCCTTTCTTATTATGTTTGTGGTCTAAGTAAACACTGAAAAGAGGAAAAAATATTATTGGCTTTAGGGGATTTTTGTGCAGGCCAAGACATTAAAAATACTGGTCAGGCCAGTAAAGAAAACAGCTTTGCTGCGACCCTGTGGTTTTAGTCGGTGTAAATGGGGCTAGATTGGTTTAAGCTGGTGTTTGAACACCCTGGGCAGGGCTGGCTGATTCGGAATGGGCCTACTGGAGGGGACTGGACAGGACCACGCTGGCTCTGAAGGGCGATAATGTTATGTTATTTAATTTTATACCGCGCACAGATACTCAGAGGAGTGTCCTGGCGCGAGCCCAAAGAGAGAAAGAATAGCTACAGGGTGGGGATGAATTAGTCAAAAGGTGAGTCTTCAGTTTTTTGAATAGGCAGAAGTCCTGAATACTGCGGAGAGCCAGAGGAAGTAAGTTCCAGGCCGTAGCTGCTCTAACAGCGAGTGAGCTGCCCCCACTCTTGCGAGCCGGAAGCGAGGGATATGGGCCAAGAACTGAGAGGATGATCGAAGGTGTCTAGCGGGGTGTAAAACAAAAACCTCTTCCGGAGGTAAGAAGGGCCAAGGGCATGCAGAGAGCGATGGACCACAGTCAGTGCTTTAAACTTGACTCGATTGGCCACCGGCAGCCAGTGGAGTAGTCGCAGATGCTGCCGAACACTGCTTCTCATCGGGATGTTAAACACAAGTCTAGCAGCAGCATTCTGGACAGTCTGCAATTTCCAAAGCAGGTAGCCCGGCAAGCCGGTATACAGAGCATTAGCATAGTCGAGCCGAGAAAGTATCAAGGCCTGAATCACTGTTTCCTTAGCTGCTCTGGGAGAAGCGGGAGGAATTTCCTGAGAATTTTAAGTAACCCAAAGCTAGTCCCCACCAACTTCTTAATCTGGGTAGAAAAGTATGGATTTTCCTCAAACCAGACTCCGCGATTTTTAGCAGGTTGCCCCGATGAGGCAGGCACGGGAAACTCCGCTGGCCGTAGGGATTCTCGAAATTGAGAGGGGGAGGGGGGTCCCATAAAGGAGAATTTCTGACTTCTCCTCATTGAATTTAAGCTCTGCTGAGGAAAGCCATTAAAAAACTGCTGCCAAACATAAAGATTAAAAAGAAGGGGGCTCAAAGAGGACCCCTGCGGCACCCCAGTGGTCACCTTCTGCGGTCGAGAGGAGAACGGGGGAAGCCAGACCTGTTGTGCAAGGCGGATAAGCAGCAGCGAGTGGGGGACAGTATTGAATGCTGCCAAGAGGTCCAAAAAAACAAGAGCAGCCCTCCCGCCAGCATCCAGACACTTCCGAATAGCTTCCGAGACTTCCACCACAGCCGACTCAGTGCTATAGGAGGCTCGGAATCCGGATTGAGCTGGATGAAGCAAGCCAGCACCCTCAACAAAGTCTGTAAGTTGTTTATTCACCACCTTTTCACAGGCCTTAGCCAGGATAGGTAGGAGTGATATAGGGCGGTAATTAGCTGGAATCAACGGATCCAGCGTTGGTTTCTTTAAGAGGGGCAAGATCTTGGCCTGCTTCCATGTCAAAGGAACCTGAGCCTCATGAAAGGAAAAATTAATGAGTTTATTGACTTCAGGGTTCACCGTCTCAGCGACCGAGGCAAGAAGCCTGGCTGCACAGGGATCAGACGGGGAGCCCGACTTCAGAGCCTTAAGGATCTTCAGTGACTCAGGAAGATCAATTGGTGAGAAAGCCATCAAGGAAGGTGTCTCGGTATGCGACATCTCCAGTAACGGGGGGCTAACCATGGAGTGTTCACCTAAAGTAAAAGACGCCTGAATAGAACGAACGTTATCAATAAAAAAAATTGACAGTTCCTCACACCAGGCATTGGACGCAGGAAGTATAGCAGATTCCGCTCTAGGGGCCATAAAACTCTGGACAATAGAAAAGATCTCCCTAGAGTTGTTCCTAGCCCGATCGATACGATCCGCATAGTATAGGCTTTTAGCCAGAGCTATGGAGGAATAATAAAGCTTCTGAGCTTTCCTAAGGTTCAGTTTTGCCAATGGACAATAGTCCAGCCGCCATAGTCGCTCTAACTGTTTGCAGTGTTGTTTCTGCAATCTCAGCGTGTCCGAAAACCATGGCTGGGATGGGGAATCTATAGATAGCTTGCGGCGGGCCGTAGGATGGAACCGGGCCACCGTCCTCTTAATCCAACTAGAGAAACTATCCAAGGCATCCCCCAAATTAGCAGTGGAGCCTGGTCGAGAATCAGCTAGATCCCCACTAAAGGACATTGGGTCGATTTTAGCAAAAGCCGGCCCTTGGCCAGCCCTGCTTGAGGGGATAAAGCCATCCGGAACCCAGGAAAAGTATGTTAAAAAGTGATCAGACCATGACACCGGTAAGGGATCCTCCACCCTAATACAAAAATTAGAGCAAATGGGATCAAGGATGTGTCCACCGGAGTGCGTCGGTGCCTTGACCCATTGAGTTAACTGGGCCAGGTTAAGAGAGTTAAGGAGTTCCCTAGTGTCTCCAGTTTCATCTTTGTCTAAATGAATATTGAGATCCCCCAGGAAAAGATAGTGCGAGAACCGCACAGCACGGGGATGATGACATCCATCAAATTTTTAAGAAAAGGCCCCGCAGGCCCAGGGGGCCTATAAACCAGTGTTCCCCCCCAACGAAACATGTGGAGAGATAATGATACTAAAATCAAGAACTTCACCCTCTCCTAACTGAGAGGATTCCTCACAACGTAAGGCCCATTTGTCCATGATAATGACCGCAACACCACCACCCCTCCCGACTTTGCGATCAACCCGGAAGATCTTAAATCCTGTGGGTATTGCCAGCTCAATGATAGGATTTGAAGACTCATTGAGCCAGGTCTCAGTGATAAATAGAAAGTCGACCTGATTCTCGGACAAGACGTCAAAAATATCCTGGTGGTGTCTGCCTAGCGAACGTGTGTTAATTAGGGCTGCTTTAAACATGGGCCCATTGCCATTACCACTAGGTGAAGACCCGGGATGCTGACGAGCGTCCCAGCCAGGGTGTAGGGCAAAACTGCAAATATTGCACACAGAAAGGGAGAGATCTGACAACTCCCACCTGCTAGACTGGCAACACGGCAGAGGTCGGAGCCGAAGAAGTTCATTATGGCTGTACGACCGACCGACAGTATGATCCAACGGAAAACTGGCAGCGTGGCTGTCGCTGTCCGCTTCCGGGCGCAGACGGGCTTGCCTTCGGCGCGCCAGTGGCGCGTCCGCGCTGCGTGCATGTTTATGGGCAGGCAACCTTAACAACTAGAGCACACACTGACCAAAATGGCGTCTCTAGTTGTCTTCCCCGAGAAGCAGCAGGAAGGAAAATGGCGGTCTAATCCCCCCTAAGGTGCGGAGTGCAGGTGAGAGCAAGCAGCAGTAGCACACAATCAAATTCAAACTAACAGTTTCAATATTAAAAATTAGAGCAGTATAACCATTAAAACCACAAAAGTAAAAGCGCTAAAATTGCGAGGAACGCGGTATAACACTCTGTGATACTCAGTCCCCCAAAGGCCTAGATAATGGGGCTAGAATGGACTGGGCACGGTCACACTGGTTCTGCTGGATACAAATGGGCTAGAGTGGTTCTGAACTGCCTGGGCTGGCTCTTATGGATGTGAACAGGGTGAGAGCTGGTGGAGCATGAGCACACCTGCTGGATGTGTAGATGGTTTAACAAAAACGGGTCTGCCTAGCCTGTTCAGATGCTGTTAATGGAGTTAGGATGGACTGGGTTGGTTCAGGCTAAATCCAGTGGATGTTAAAGGGGTTAGAATAGTCAGTATAGTGCTCATCATTGCACAGAAGCTGGTAATGCCTGATATTTAGCTCTTCATATTGACTTCGTGATTTGATTTTATTAAGGAAAAAGTGTCACTCAAAATGTAATATTTTAGGTAGTAGAATGTCACTCATTAGTATACAGAAACGGCACACACAAGCAATATGAAAACGTGGCAGCTATGTAGAAGCCGTGTAAATAAAGCAGGTTAACCTGCCTCCGTGATGAAAGGGGCACAGGATACTACAGGATCAGCAGCAGGGCACTGAGGAGCTACAGGATCAGCGGCAGGGCACTGAGGCGCTACAGGATCAGCAGCAGGGTACCGACCAGAGGGGCTACAGGATCAGCAGCAGAGCCCTGAGGGGCTACAGGATCAGCAGCACAGCACTCACCGGAGGAGCTACAGAATCAGCACCAGAGCACTGACTGGAGGGGCTACAGGATCAGGAGCAGAGCAGTGACCGGATGAGCTACAGGATCAGCAGCAGAGCACTGAGGAGCTACAGGATCAGCAGCAGAGCACTGACCGGAGGAGCTACAGGATCAGCAGCAAAGCACTGTCCCTAGGGACTACAGGATCAGCAGCAAATCACTGTCCCTAGGGACTACAGGATCAGCAGCAAATCACTGTCCCTAGGGACTACAGGATCAGCAGCAAAGCACTGTCCCTAGGGACTACAGGATCAGCAGCAAAGCACTGACCGGAGGAGCTACAGGATCAGCAGAAGGGCACTGACCGGAGGAGCTACAGGATCAGCAGCAGGGCACTGACCTGAGGAGCTACAGGATCAGCAGCAGGGCACTGACCTGAGGAGCTACAGGATCAGCAGCAGCGCACTGACCGGAGGAGCTACAGGATCAGCAGCAGCGCACTGACCGGAAGAGCTACAGGATCAGCAGCAGAGCACTGACCGGAAGAGCTACAGGATCAGCAGCAGAGCACTGACCGGAAGAGCTACAGGATCAGCAGCAGAGCACTGACCGGAAGAGCTACAGGATCAGCAGCAGGGCACTGACCGGAAGAGCTACAGGATAAGCAGCAGAGCATTGAGGAGCTACAGGATCAGCAGCAGAGCATTGAGGAGCTACAGGACCAGCAGCAGAGCATTGAGGAGCTACAGGACCAGCAGCAGAGCACTGACCGGAGGAGCTACAGAATCAGCAGCAGAGCACTGACCGGAGGAGCTACAGGATCAGCAGCAGAGCACTGACCGGAGGAGCTACAGGATCAGCAGCAGAGCACTGACCGGAGGAGCTACAGGGTCAGCAGCAGAGCACTGACCGGAGGAGCTACAGGGTCAGGAGCAGAGCACTGACCGGAGGAGCTACAGGGTCAGGAGCAGAGCACTGACCGGAGGAGCTACAGGATCAGCAGAAGAGCACTGACCAGAGGAGCTACAGGGTCAGCAGCAGAGCACTGACCGGAGGAGCTACAGGGTCAGCAGCAGAGCACTGAGGAGCTACAGGATCAGCAGCAGGGCACTGACCACAGGAGTTACAGGATCAGCAGCAGAGCACAGAGGAACTACAGGATCAGCAGAAGGGCACTGACAGGAGTAGCTACAGGATCAGCAGCAGAGCACTGACCCTAGGGACTACAGGATCAGCAGCAGAGCACTGAAGAGATACAGGATCAGCAGCAGAGCACTGTGGAGCTACAAGATCAGAAGCAGAGAACTTGACATTAGGGGCTACAGGATCAGCAGCAGGGCACTGGAGGAGCTACAGGATCAGCAGCAGGGCACTGACCCTAGGGACTACAAGATCAGCAGCAAAGCACTGACAGGACGAGCTACAGGATCAGCAGCAGAGCACTGAAGAGATACAAGATCAGCAGCAGAGCACTGAGGAGCTACAAGATCAGCAGCAGAGCACTGCCTTTTGGAGCTACAGGATTAGGAACAAAACACTGACCTTAGTGGCTACAGGATCAGCGGCAGAGCACTGAGAAGCGACAGGATCAGCAGCAGAGCACTGAGAAGCTACAGGATCAGCAGCAGAGCACTGACTGGAGTAGCTACAGGATCAGCAGCAGAGAGGTGATCAGAGGAGCTACAGGATCATCACACAACGACCAGAAGATCTGAACCAAGACCGGATTGTCCAAGACCGGACCGTTATTAGTCTGAGCTTCCTTCAAATCCTTGCATCTGGAGCCGAGAACAGAAATAATATAGAAAATTGACTGAATGACAGTGTTGCCAGATTTTGAGACCCGCCCGAAGCTGCACAAGTATAAGCCCAATTTAGCCCAACGCAGAGCAGTGTCAGCCAAAAACCAGCCCAAAGTCACAACTCTCAAATTATGCACAAATAGTCATCAGAAACCACTTCAAGGATGAGTCTAAATTCTATTCAATATACGGATAGTGGGAGGGGTTAACTGGGAACCTGTGTTAATGCTACTCATTTTCATGACCCGTCCCCACTGTGACTTTGCAACTTGTAACAGGCACTGCTAAAGCTACAATAGTAGAAAACACAGATTAAGAAAGGCAGCAATAGTATTATGTGCTATTTACTGCTCCCTCTAATTTGTTTTTCAGGCAACCCCCAAAGTTAATGCCCAGTAGCCCAAGTTTACCCCAAAGCCCTCAAGCCCCCCTCCCTCCTTCCCGAATGGAGTCTGACAGCCTCCACTTCTATTTCATCCACAGCATATATGTCAACATTTGGAAACAAATAAGAGGGAGATTCAGAGACAAACCCAAGGTAAAATGATTACCCCTTTAACTTGAATTTTGGTGGGGGGGGGACTTTAAGACCTAACTACGTAAAATAATACTTTTTTGCTTACAAAATGTGCAGTCTCCTGCCTAAATTGAATAGTAGTGCCACCTATGAGAGAGGATGTGGCGTCACAGCCATGTGTTGGAGGCAGCAGCAGTGTGCGCTTCCCTCACACAGAACAGGTAACACACAGACAGTAGCATGGCAACCTTCACTTATTTGAGAGTTTTATATAGCTAGAAAGGTATCAGAGCGCTTTACAACAGCAAATGTTCACATCAAAGATAACAAGTCTATACAGAGCATCTGAGTCAGAGTGCTTTACTTATCATATAGCACTCACTCCTACTCTTACCATAAGAAACAAGCATTGGCAAAGCCAATAGGTCTCGCCTATGCAAGAGCTATTGGCTTTGCCAATATGTTTTAGCACTGTTGTACACCAGGGTGGCTGCTGTTCAGCATGGCTAAGTAAGTTTGGTAAAGGAGAGGAGTGGAGTGCCATAACATGGAGTAGAGTGGAGTGTTATGGTGTGGCGTAGAGTGGATTGCCATGGGTAGCGTACAGTGTTGTGAAGCGTCTTGGAGGGGTAGAGTGTCGTAGAGTGGAAGGGCATAGAGTTAAGTGGCGCAGAGTGGAGCACAGTGTCAGAGTTGAGTAGAGTGTCGTACAGTGGAGTGGCACAGAGTGTTGTGGAGTAGCATAGAGGGTGTTGCTTAGAGTGGAGTAGAGTGCTGTAGAATAGAGTAGCGTACAGCGGAGTAGACTGTTAGAGTGGAGTGGCGTGGAGTAGTTTTGCAGAATGGCACAGAGTGGAGTAGGGTGCTGTGGATTGGCACAGAGTGGAGCAGAGTGTCAGTGGAGTAGAGTTTAATGGAGTAGAGCATCAGAGTGGAGAGGAGCAGAGCGGCCTAGTGAAGTGGCATAAAGTACAGAGGTGCAGAGCAGATTGGCGTAGAGTGCATTGGTTTTGAGTTAAGTGGTGTAGAAAGCATTGGCATAGAGTAGAGCGGGGCACATTAGATTGCAGTGGCGTATAGTGCAATGACGCAGAGTGGAGTGGTGCAGAGTGGCACAGAGTGGTGTAGAGTAGAATGAAATGACAGAGGTGAGGAGTAGAGTGCAGTAGAGTTCAGAGGCATAGAATGGAGAGAAGTGGAGTGCTGCAGAGTATAGTGGTGCAGGGTAGAGTGCAGTAGTATAGAGTAATGGCGTAGAGCAGAGTGCAACAGCATTGATTGCAGTGGCACAGAGTGGATAGATTGGCATAAAGTGCAGTGGCATAAAGTACAGTGGTGTAGAGTAGATTGTTTTAGAGTAGAGTGAAGTGGCGAAGAGTGCAGTGGTATAGAGTAGAGTGCAGAGTAGATTAGAGTGGCTTAGAGTGGCTTAGAGTGGCTTAGAGTGGATTGGTGCAGAATTCAGTGGCAGAGAGTGCCGTGTGGCAGAGAGTGCAGTGTGGCAGAGAGTGCAGTGTGGCAGAGAGTGCTGTCGTAAATTTCAGTGGAGTGGAGTGGCGTAGAAGGCAGTGGCGCAGAGTACAATCTCAAAGAGTGCAGTGGTGTACGATACAGTGGTGCAGAATAGAATGGCGCAGAGGGCAGTGACGTAGAGTGCAGTGGTGTAAAGTAGATTGACGTAGAATGCATTGATTTAAAGTAAGTGGTAAGTGGTGTATAGTGCATTGGCATACAGTGCAGTGGAGCATAGAGAGTATTGTGAGGTTGAAAGCACTAGAGTAGAGTGGAGTAGAGAAGAGTGTAGTAGAGTGGAGTGGTGCAGAGTAGAGTGCAGTTGCGTGGGGTAGAGTACAGTCGGGTAACGTGGAGTATGCATGATATGGTAGCGTGCTGCCATTACAGACAAAAGATCTTCAATCGAAATGACCTTTACATTTGCAATCACACACAGTTTTACTGATAAAAGTATACAGCACACAAACGATAATGCGTGGAAAAGTCATTACCCAATGTATTGATTTGATCGTCAACACAGTTCATTTAGATATTTAAATTTTGTTGGGTGCAAGGAAACAAAATCTGTACAGCCATCCTCAAGCAGATCCCCACTAGCCAGCATGATTTTCAAATAAATCGTCTCACGTTTAAATCAGAAGAAGAAAAATAAACACCAAGCTCCCTGGAAGACACAGCCTAACATTTGACCTCTGTCTTTGATTGCACAGCAAATGTGACAAGATAAGAACAAGATTTAAAAGCATGTTTACCGAAAGCGAGTTTGTGGAAGAACACAGTATACAAGATTTTGGCAATGGAAGGCACAAACTCGACAGCCTAAAACAAAGCCAGCAAACAGAAAATGTGAGTTAGAAACCACAAAGCTAATTGTAAGCAACGGGCGGAATGCATTCCTGGGTCAACTTTCTGAATGTCCCCAGTGTCTTTAGCAAACCAGACAGTTGCGCTGCTTGGTAGGCTGAGACGTAAAAAAAATGAATGTGAGCAGTGGAAGGATAGATGTCATCCAGTCAAAGGGATTGTAAAGAAGCTATTTTCCAGGGGAATTTCAAACACGAAAGGAAGAAAAGACATCAAGTAAGAAGCAAGCAAACAAGCGATTGGACAGGCAACCAATGATAAGCAATGGGCTGGCACAAAGTCCACTGGAAGTTTTTGATATGGTTCACAGAATGTCTTTTACGCACAGACAGCTAAAAGGCGTCTGTGGGCAAGATCTAAAAATAACCGATCAATGCCAATGCCTAGGTCCTTGCATTGGGGGAATGGGACTATTGGGCTACTAAGGGTTTGGCGGGCGGAAGGGAGAGGGTGCAAATGCATGCGTGTGAGCAAGTGCATAGCTGGAAAGATGAAAGCATGTGTGCATGGATGAAAAGATGAATGTGTGAAAAGATGGATGCTTGCCACTATCTCCCCATTTTGAGGGCAGAGAAAGCAAATGCTTCCCCAGCTCCATGAAACAGAAATCTGGGGAGAGGTTGCATTGTCATGGCTATGCTGGGATCAGGTAGGGCCAAATTTCGAGTCCCATAACATCATGCCATTTTGTTTCGAGTGAAAGTCTGGTGCATTGAGGAAAGTATGGCCACAACACGATGGGGCCACAGACAGTGCACAGACACACCCTGGTGAATGTATTGATGCACCAATGTCTGTGACGAAGCGTCAATGGATGCCGTAGAGTGTGAGCGTACATGGATGGCTAAATAGGTATGGATGAGTACCTGGGTGCGATTGGATTGATAAATGAAGGTGCAGATGTGGTGGAAGTCAAGAGCTGGACGCCTAGGTCTATTCATAGCCTTCTCTAAGTAACTGCTTCTAGAAGCCACAATTTCACAGCTGTAATGTGTGTTACAGAAGAATTTCTCCTGAAAAGTAGTACAAGACAAAACTCACAAAAGCACAAACAAATTCCAGGTGCTGGCCAACTTTTTATGTTGAATGTACAGGCTTGTAAATGCTGAACTGCAGATATGTTATAGAACTCGCCAGAGGGAGAGAAGGATAGCACCTTTGGCCAAAATAGAACCTTTGGCCAGAAAAAAGCCATCTAGAACGCAGAGGATGCATATCTCGTCGCTTTCTGGTACTTCAATGTGAATTCACTGGCAAATAAAAAGTTAAAAGCAAATAAAGGCTTCAGTGTGAAGGTTAGATGAATGTGCTTCCTCCCAGACCAGACAAAAGAATAGCAAAGCCAGGGATGTTATTAAGAAAATAAGAAATAAAAAACACTGTTCTCTCTGACACTAAGCTTGTCACACATTGTCTTCCCAGAGTGTTTTACAAACATGTTTTCCATTTATTACGCTAAATCCTCGTGAAATTGTAACATTGGAGGGTGGCTCACAGGGGAATCCAGGCTGCACAAAGTCTGGTTGGAGTGGGACACCTGACTGTACAAGCAGCGTCCTTCAGAATTATAACAAGATGTCACATGAAGGAGTGATGACGTATGCTCAGTAAACAGCTATAACACGTTTGACATCCTCAATTAGAATATTCCACACACTCGGGGATGGACCAGGGGATTTAAGAAAAAAAACTTTTTCACAATAAGGAGAAAACCAGGTCACCCCAATATGGACAAAGAGCTTCAACTTAATATGAAAAGAATCCCACATCACTTCAAAGTTGTCAGGGATCCAACCCACCTGACGTGTCCTCAACAGCGTGAGCGCACCATGGACAACTACAGAGGCATTGCCAGCCTCAAGATCTACAGCAGTCACAGGGCCACGAACTCAGGATGGCTGCAGGAGGCTGAGAAGCGAATATGTCCCAGAACGCAACTGGCAAGAAAAGGGCTGGACTAATCCACCATATCTGACGACAAGTCGCCACACCAGCTTCTGTTTCCCACTTGCAAAACTTAGTTCGAGAGAGTTGGAAATATCTATGAACCACTAACTTCAAGTTGCATATAAACCAGTTACGTGTTCACCAAAACGTGCAAAGTTGGAATAACTGGGACCTTCCAGAGTAAGACTGTCAGGGTTTCCGGTGCTGCAGTTTATGGTCTTGGTGTTGAACTATTAGGAGTCTTGTGTAGCTTAAAAAGGGAACTGCTACTTACTGTCTGAAACCCTCAATGATGTAGAAGTAACAGTATTAAGACCCCCATATTAAGATCAAGAACGTAAGGTGTTATGGGTGATTTTTGTTAAGAGTTACTTAAATGGGCACCGACCTTAGACTGCTGCAGACACGTGAGTGCTTTTAGACGCTCCGCAGTTATCTTTCTAAGTTGAATGTCCTTTTACAACACGAGATTTACAACCATTTGTGGAGGAATGGCAAACGTAAGAAAACACAAAGAATCACTTTAAACACTTGGTAACCACAGTATTGCATTGCCCTTATCGTTTATATAGTGCTATACTGTACCGTGCTGTAGCTTATTTTATAGCGCTTCATAGTTTAGCGAAGCACATTAATACGTTTTGTTCTTTACACTTAAATTCTATGTCAGCGAGGAGAATCGGTGAAGGAGAGATTTTCCGATGCTTTATTTGTAAATCTCGGGAGTGGGCCTGGCCTTCCATGTCGTGGCCGATCTGACATGTCCACACTGTGTTGAGACACAGCCAAGCCCTGCAGGTCCAGACCGTTTACACTCCAGTACAGCACTCACACTAGTCACCCATACAATGCAAACCGAAAGTAAAATATCTGCGTGATGAGTACCATGGACACGAGGCAGGACTCCGCATACTCTGCATTTTAGAGAGAAAATGTCACATCTGTCCAATCTGACAAAATAACCAAACAAGCATTTAAGTAAAAGGGTCGCTTCATGCTTTCACCTCAAACTTACCCTAAAGTCCGGCACAGAGACGAGCCCTTTCGAGCACAAGCTGTGGCTGCAGCGGCTCCTACAGGCTGCAGCTGCTGCCTTCGTTTTGCTGCACGAAGCCCTCCAAAGTCCTAGTGCAGCTGCAGGAGCCAGCCAGATGTTTGAAGCAGCATGAAGCTTGGAGGACTGAAAGCAGAACTGCTTCCGGGTCACGACAACACCGAAGGGCAAGAACTAGACCTCCAGGCTTCAACACGATGCATTAAACAGCAAGGAGCCATCTTGGATGAGGTTGAAGATAAAATGTTTGGTAAAACGTCATGCAGTTTATATTTTTGGGGGTGGGGGACTTTATACTTTTTAGAACTCTAAATGCATTTATGCTTTTGTTTGTTCCAATATGAAAGCAGGTCTACAGTACCAGAATGCAAATCAAACAAGCATTTGCAATGCAATAGGTCTTGCATTTACACGAGACCTATTGCATTGCAAATGGTAGGCATCACGGACAAAGGGAGGGAGGTGGGAAGAAGGCAGGACAACGGGAAGGGAGAAGAAGGCACGGACAACGGGAGGGAGGGCGGTGGTGGAAAAGAAGGTGTAAAGCTGTGGGGCCCTGGGCCCCCATACAATGATAGTAAGGACACGGACACTGAACTTAGATGGTAGAACTGGCCCAGGGCACATGCGCCCGGACCCTTTTATTAACAGGGTCACATGTCCTGTGCATAGCTGCCAAGGTTTCAGATTGCTATGTGTGACATTTTTAAAATTTCAGTGTAATTATGAGTGACATTTCAACCACTACGAGTGACACTTTTTTGCAAGCAAAATCAAGCAGTAAAGGCGAGGGAAATATATAAATATCAGAAATTACACCTATTTGTGCAACAAGAAACTCTAAGAAAGTCTTAAAACTGAGGCAAATCACCAGAAATGGAAGGGCACTAACCTAGTGCCCTTGTAAACTGATGGTAGTTTTGGGAATATGCAATGTATCACATTGGTACAGTCAAGTGTTTTCAACAGGAATACTTAACCCCCCTCCTCAGTGCGAAATTACTGTGGTGGCATTAATTTAATAATACCTTGTCTCTAGTAAAGTCACAACACTACACTGCTAGGTGGGGTAAAATAAAATAATGCAGCTTGCAATGTCCTCGAGAAGTGTCTCTATGTCTATTACACTCACTGGCTCAGCCGGCTGCATACACAGTCTCAGCTCATGTACAGTTCTCGGTGCAGAACTGGTCAGGGTGGCACTGCTAGGCGTGTATGAGAGGCGTGCCTGCCCTAAACACCACCTGCTCAGCCTCTAGTCCCGGACTCAGAGCAGGTGTTCATGAGGAGTTTTAGTGTTGTCAGGAGACAGCAACAAATACTGGGGGCCCGGGCTGGGCACAGGTTGAGGGTGGCGGATATCCTGTGCTATTCAAAAGCTGTAATGCACTTTCGTGAAGGGCCAGAGTGCCTTTCAAGTTCAACAGCATGGTATTATGTCTATTTATCTAGGAGAAGTGTGTACAACTAAAGTTTGCATTATAGTTATTCAAACATACATACTTTAAAGTTGTTACCAGTTATTTCCTCGTAATTTGCACAACACTGTTTGGCTCGATGATCAGATTGGCTTACAAACATTAAGCTTTTTTTAAAGCACATGCTCGCAAAACAGCAACATCCTATGCAAGGAAGCGAGAGAAAATGAAATTGTGAAACAGGCTATCATGCGGGTAAGCGAAAGGCTGCTTCATAATAGCTTAAAAGCGCACCACAATTAACACCGACCTCTGCAAACACGGCTCCACTTCACCAACTCAGCTGTCATGATTTACAAGCCAGGAACCTTGACACCTGTGCTGGATGGGTGGGGTGTGGTGTAAGCCAGCCCTCTGGGAGTGGCTGGTACATTGGAACACTAGACCAGTGATCAGCAGGTCACTACAGAAGGCACGGACAACGGGAGGGAGGCCGGGGGAATGGAAAAGAAGGCACGGACAACGGGAGGGCGGGGGTGGGGAGAAGAAGGCACTGACAACGGGAGGGAGGGCGGGGGTGGAAAGAAGGCACAGACACGGGAGGGAGGGCGCGGGGGGAGAAGGCACAGACAACGGGAGGGCGGGGTGAGAGGAGAAGAAGGCTCGGACAACGGGAGGGAGGGCCTTGGGTGGAAAAGAAGGCACGGACAACAGGAGGGCGGGGGAGGGGAGAAGAAGGCACGGACAACGAGAGGGAGGGCGGGGGCGGAAAAGAAGGCACGGAAAATGGGAGGGAGGGCAGGGGGTGGAAAAGAAGGCACGGACAACGTGAGGACGGGGGGAGAAGGCATGGACAACAGGGGGAGGAGAAGGCACGGACAACGGGAGGGGGTGGAAAATAAGGCACCAAAGCATGTCGTGAGAACCTCATTAAAGAAAATAGTGCTCACACTCTAAATAACAGTACTGTGTAACAGCCGAAGTAAAGGGGCCAGTCGCCATGGGAGGTGACAAATGAAGAGGAGGCGGTACTAAGGAGGGACTAACAAGCCTATCAACGAATCAGAAGCCAGCAGTTAGGACAGACAAGGACACAAGCCAATCGCAAATATGGGCGGAGAGTGGGCGGAGCTTCTTTCACCCACTTGTTAGATTGAGCCTAGAGCCAGCGTGCATCTCGCAGAGCAGCGCATGCGCCCTGGCTCTAGGCTCAACCTAAAAACATTTCCTAAATCTATCCTGTGTGTTGCGTCCGTTTCTCAAGTCCTGGTCACCAGGGGATCAATCCTATAGCCCTTGCAGCTCTCACCTGTAGTATATCTTGTGTCCCTGTGTCATGCATGGTCATCAATACCTGCAGCATATCTGCCCACACCGCTAAATCTTCAGCAGCTTTTTGTCCCTATTGTTTGACCTCATATGTAAGCTATTTAGCTAGTGACCATTTTATATCTCTGTTCTGAGTGCTCACTGTGGGGTCTCGTGGGCAAAGCCAGATATTAGACATTCATCACTTGAGTGTAATCCTTTTTAACTCATTTTTTAATCCATTGAACTTTGAGCACAAATTGAGTATCATCAGGGGGCAGGATGGGGGTGGTAACAAAGTTTAAATTTCTGCTTCTGGTCGGTATCACTACCCCTAACTCCAGGCATTCTAAGATGAAGTCCATTGAACAGGGAATATCCTACTTCACCCTGAATTAACTGGTAAAAAAATAACCCACATGGGGGTCACAGAAGACTGCTGTGCGACAGGCAGGGAGTCAGAAGAATGTGAGTAGACAGGGCAGACTCTGGGGCAGTTAAGGGGACACAGTGCTGTGGAAGTGATAAGGTGGCACCTGGGCTGAGACTGTTCCCGGACTCAGCCTTGGTGGTTTTACCATGTGTGTTTTCTCTCCAGGTAAAACCAGGCTCAGTATTCATTCACCAGGTAATTCCAGGTGTGGGAACACGGGGCCACTCCGAAATGCCAAAGCAGAATCCCCCTTGTGTTGACGGCCCTAATGCTAAATTAGGTGGGCCCTTGCTGTCTCATACTGGCCCCATCCTGCTTTCCAAAATCAGCCCTCTTCCTTAGAGACCGAGTCAACACTCTTTGGTCATCTTTTCGTTTGTGCACCTCTGAGCTATCCCTTTAAGTTCCAAATCCGCAAACCTTCAACTCCTCATCCGTACCACCGTCTACTGCTCTTCACACAACACTTAATGCCCTTACTCTGTGCATCTATGGTAGTTCATCCTACATTAAAAGTTCTCTATCAATGTAACTCCTTCCAAACTCATATGTTTCACGTGCACATGAAGGACAGGTGCTGCTTGGGAAACAAAGGATGAGGGCTATGCAGCACGGAAGGTGCACGTTTTAACACCACAGAGAACGATCTCATGTTTTGTATATTAAAAAGATGTACTCCATGGGCCAGGGAACGAGGCTTCTATGGGAGCAGGAGGGTACTGTTTAGTGGTGAGAGTTAAGTGTTGTTTCGGTCCAATCAAGGTGTGGTCACGACTGTCAGCTGGGCCGACCCTTTTGATTGTTGCCCGTATACTTGGGTATGCGGCCGGGCGTGACATCCATACAGGCCCGCCAGCGTATAGTGTACCAGTTCTATAAGTTCAGACTCTCCAAGATATTTGCAGCACAACATGCACAACTTTTATTGCGCTTTTAGTGCCATTTTTGCACTCCTTTATTTTTTTTTCATAGTTGTGTTTCGGATTTTAATTGTAAACATAGTCATCTTGTTAGAAGATATATCATTGTTCCCATATATATCTTAAGGCCTGTGGGAATGCACTATTTACATATATATTTACATATACATGCACATCTAACCTCTTAGCATCCTTTGCAACAAAGAACAGTGTGTGTTACTTACCCACTGGTTTTAATGTGCATTACAACACATCTTGAAGGGGTGGTCACATACAATAAAAGCACTTTGCAATAAATGGTCCTTTGGAATAGATGAAAATACTTTGCCATCACTCCGGAGGTGTGTGCTCTTTGTTGCAACGGATGCTGTGTGGATAGCTGTATAATTTTAGGGCGCACTTTGGTAGTGCAGTTTTCTCGTCATATCAAAGGCAATTCAGTTGATATGAGGATATAATTACAACAATTTCCGTAAGCTTTTTTCACTTCTCCGTAATGCCCGTATATGCCTGTTGAGAATTCGCCTCTCCTTTTTCTGATTTTAATTATTAAACCATTGCGCATGTGACACTTAAATTTGGCTCCAGCTTAAGAGCAACAGAAAGGACTCCACAAGCACGTGCGCACGTGCATGTGACTACAAGAGAGTCAGGCTTTTAGTTCGCTAAATTGGCTTCTAACACAGATCAGAATTTGATGTACTCATCATTCCGATCTTAAAGCGGCCGCTGCAATGCTTTATAAGGCAAAACCTAACTTGTTATTACTGAATCAGGCATTTTGTCCTTCACCCCTCTTTCTTCCTAATGGATTATTCGGATAAACACACATTTCCCAAATACTGAACATTTGTTTCAGCTATTGTTGATGTCTATAAATGAACTTACTTCAATTTGTGCTCGCTTCTACATGCTGCGGCCAGGCCCCACCAGTCGACGGCCACAGCAGCACAAGGCCACACCACCAGGCCGGGTCTGACACTCTGAGACTCGAGAGAGTAGTGACACAGTGAAGTCACAGGCCGGCCCGGTGGGGAGTGGGAGTCTCGAAGTCCATTGCAGCGTTGGTGGTGCTCACACTCAGTCACTCACTTTGTCTCTGTCTAGTCAATTACGACGAGACAGTGACCGTATGACTGTGACCCGATTCCGCGATCCCGACGCCAGTCGTCACTCTGCTGAGTGTGCTGCCCACGCCAAGACTCTGCATGACGTGTGACCGCTCATTTTAAAGAGCGCAACGGGGGCTGGCCAAAATGTATTGACAGGCCATTCAACAGCTCTCTATCACACCCTGTAATGTGTCACTCTGGGGTACTGTGAGAAGCTCTTCACGACTTCAGCCTCAGCCACACAGCTCTCTATCACGCCCTGTAATGTGTCACTCTGGGGTACTGATAGAAGCTCTTTACGCCTCCAGCCTCAGCCACACAGCTCTCTATCACGCCCTGTAATGTGTCACTCTGGGGTACTGTGAGAAGCTCTTTACGACTTCAGCCTCAGCCACACAGCTCTCTATCACGCCCTATAATGTGTCACTCTGGGGTACTGTGAGAAGCTCTTTACGCCTTCAGCCTCAGCCACACAGCTCTCTATCACGCCCTATAATGTGTCACTCTGGGGTACTGTGAGAAGCTCTTCATGCCTTCAGCCTCAGCCACACAGCCCTCTATCACGCTCTGTAATGTGTCACTCTGGGGTACTGTGAGAAGCTCTTCACGCCTTCAGCCTCAGCCACACAGCTCTCTATCACGCCCTGTAATGTGTCACTCTGGGGTACTGTGAGAAGCTCTTTACCCCTTCAGCCTCAGCCACACAGCTCTCTATCACGCCCTGTAATGTGTCACTCTGGGGTACTGTGAGAATCTCTTCACGCCTTCAGCCTCAGCCACACAGCTCTCTATCACGCCCTATAAAGTGTCACTCTGGGGTACAGTAAGAAGCTCTTCACGACTTCAGCCTCAGCCACACAGTTCTCTTTCACGCCCTGTAATGTGTCACTCTGGGGTACTGTGAGAAGCTCTTTACCCCTTCAGCATCAGCCACACAGCTCTCTATCATGCCCTGTAATGTGTCACTCTGGGGGACTGTGAGAAGCTCTTTACGACTTCAGCCTCAGCCACACAGCTCTCTATCACGCCATATAATGTGTCACCCTGGGGTACTGTGAGAGCTCCTTTACGCCTTCAGCCTCAGCCACACAGCTCTCTATCACGCCCTATAATGTGTCACTCTGGGGTACTGTACCACCGTGAAATGTAGTTCAGAAAGAGTTGCCAAGCGCGATGCATGTTCACTTCTCCATCAAACCAACCCAATGCTGGTTGGTAAGAGTAGCGTGGGGCTGCCTCATATGTAGGGAGTGGCTCCATTACCTTTGGTAAGAGTGGCGTGGGGCTGCCTCGTACGTAAGGAGGGGCTCCATTACCTTTGGTAAGAGTGGTGTGGTGCTGCCTCGTACGTAGGGAGTGGCTCCATTACCTTTGGTAAGAGTGGCATGGGGCTGCCTCTTACGTAGAGAGTGGCTCCATTATCTTTGGTAAGAGTGGCGTGGGGCTGCCTCGTATGTACGGAGTGGCTCCACTACCTTTGGTAAGAGTGGCAGGGGGCTGTCTCGTACGTAGGGAGTGGCTCCATTACCTTTTTGTAAGAGTGGCGTGGGGCTGCCTCGTACGTAGGGAGTGGCTCCATTACCTTTGCTAAGAGTGGCGTGGGGCTGCCTCGTACGTAGGGAGTGGCTCCATTACCTTTGGTAAGAGTGGCGTGGGGCTGCCTCGTACGTAGGGAGTGGCTCCATTACCATTGGTAAGAGTGGCGTGGGGCTGCATGGTACGTAGGAGTGGCTCCATTACCTTTGGTAAGAGTGGCGTGGGGCTGCATGGTACGTAGGGAGTGGCTCCATTACCTTTGATAAGAGTGGCGTGGCGCTGCCTCGTACGTAGGGAGTGGCTCCATTACCTTTGGTAAGAGTGGCGTGGGGCTGCCTCGTACGTAGGGAGTGGCTCCATTACCTTTGGTAAGAGTGATGTGGGGCTGCCTCGTACGTAGGGAGTGGCTCCATTACCTTTGGTAAGAGTGACATGGGGCTGCCTCGTACGTAGGGAGTGGCTCCATTACCTTTGGTAAGAGTGGCGTGGGGCAGCATCGTACGTAGGGAGTAGCTCCATTACCTTTGGTAAGAGTAACGTGGGGCTGCCTTGTACGTAGGGAGTGGCTCCATTACCTTTGGTAAGAGTGGCATGGGGCTGCCTCGAACGTAGGGAGTATCTCCATTACCTTTGGTAAGAGTGGCGTGGGGCTGCCTCGTACACAGGGAGTGGCGCCATTACCTTTGGTAAGAGTGGCGTGGGGCTGCCTGGTACGTAGGGAGTGGCTCCATTACCTTTGGTAAGAGTGGCGTGAGGCTGCCTCGTACGTAGGGAGTGGCTCCATTACCTCGAGTCAGTCTATGACTCTTGTTCAGCCCATGACTCTTGTCTTTGCCCACGATCACAGGTTTCCACAGCAGCTTCAGCGCAGGGTGGCAGAGGTGATCTGTCTGAGTGTCCCGGAGATAGTGCTGTGTACCCCACCACACACATATGCAACAGCCTACAGGCTCGCGCACCATGAAGAAATCACAGAAACAACATCATCTAACAAATGCAACTATGCAGTGCAACATAAAGTAAATTGTGGCTGTAATGCTCAATTATGTTACCAAGAGACAGGCTTCTCCTGCTGGCTTCAGTTGTGTTCAGGAGCCAGCTGCAAACATATGATGGCCAAGGTCTTTGACCTGTTCTCTCTCTGGAATCCAGTGGGCATGGGGGGGGGGTCACCCCATCCAACTCTCGGGCAACTGACCATGTAGTGTTGAATAAAATAACTGCAGCGGCGGCACCGGGTCCATCCTGTGATGCTGGGCGCTTCATATTTGTTTATTTTGCAGGAAGACTCCTCGGTCAAAGCTTAGCGGCCCGCAGCCGGACAAAGGATCCAGTCAGAGCTGTGTCTCTCAGGGGAGGGGCCGCCAGAGCACAATTTGTTTTTGCTGCGCAGCGCTGAAACAACGTTTCTTACTGATGTCTAGGACTTCACTGGATCACCATAGCAACAAGTGAGTGGCTCAGGCTGCAGGATATTAAGCTGCACATAACACAGGAAAGAATTTCCTCCGTGGGGGGGATTTAATTCAACCAGGGAACACCCCTCATGATCCCCCAGTGTGTTGAGGAGTCATGTAAATGAGTGACTAATGCATTTTAGTGCGGTGATGCGGGCACCAGCACTAAATCGCATTAGTCTAACCCTTGTTGCGTGGTACTTGGCAATGCCGCCTGCAGCCGTATTTGCCACATAAACCATCACCTCCTGCATAATCTGCAGATTAAAAAATTATGTTTCTAGCTTAAATGGATCAAAAGTTGTAAAAAACGTGGCGATGTGTTCACACACGTTGGAGAACCTTTTGTAAAGGTCAACTGGTCATCTTTGACTTCTTCACCGGTCCCTCCTAAAGCACTGAGTCAGCCCTGCTGCTAGCTACTGAATCGATCCGCCAAATTTTGGATGTTGGCGACTCTGCAGTGCTACTAATGTTGAATCTCAGTGCCGCGTTCAACACTGTGTCTCATAACATCCTGATCAAAAGACTTTGGAACTGCGGTGTTGGCCATAAAGACCTGATGTGGTTCTCCTCCTTTTCTGAACTGAGATGGCGAAGTGAGCTAAAGAATGATGATGGATTCAACCCAGATCTGTGACTGGGGGGTGAGTGTCTGGAAAGTTTCAGCGCTCCTTCCATCATCTCCTTATGTTTGCTTTGTTCTCCTCCTTTTCAGTCAAAGGTGCTCCCTTTGCAGCAAGGAGTGCAGCAGGGCTCCTCCCTGAGCCCAACTCTCTTTAATATATACATACGACATCTGGCTGAGGGCATTGAATGCTATGGGTTTACCATCATCTCGTATGCGGATGACACTCAGCTCATCATCACTCTCTCACAGAGCTCCATCCATATGGCCCCCTTTCTATGCCTATGCCTTGCGGAGGTCGCCAGGTGTCTCGAGTTAAATGCTGAAAACACCACAGTACTGATCCTAGGCAAACAGCCTAACATCTGGTCTACTGCTTTGTTGCCCAATAACTTTGGTCCACTACCTCTTCCCAAGCTTAAGGTTAAGAATCTGGGCATTTGGTTTCATGAGAAACCCTTTTGATAGCCAAATCACTGCACTTCCAGAGAAATGTTTTGGGCTGTTAAAGACTCTAAAATAAATCTTCTGCTTCCTTCTAGAGTCTGCATAAAGAACAGTAGTCCAGGCCCTGATTATGTCCAGGCTGGACTATTGTAATGTTCTGTACCTTGGTGTGTAACAGATTAGTGTGAATAGACTCCAGCGGGTGCAGAATGCTGCGGCATCCTGTTGAATCTCTCAAAGCGTGCCTCTATCGGCGCCACGCTTACTAAGCTCCACTGGCTCCAGCTGAAGCAGAGATCCTCCTTGAAAGCCTTATGTTACTGCTATAAGGCATTCTCCAAAAATGGCCCACGGTATCTCCAATCTTTTATCAAACCCTACGTACCATCTAGGAACTTAAGATCTGCAGGTGCCATGCTTGCTAGCATTCCCAAAGTGAAGAGAGCTCGTATTAGTGGCAGCTCTTTCAGTTATCTGGAGTCAAGACTTTGGAACTCTCTCCCCCTTTCAGTCCGTAAGACCCCTTAGGAATTCCTCATTTGGAAGAAACTAAAAACAAGGCTTTTATATCTGTCTGACTTTGTGGGAATTTGCTGCATTCTTGGCTTGCGGTAGTCTGGGCCTTAGCGCTGGGACACTTAATTCGAAGTAGCTACTCGCATTACAAGGTCCATTATTATTATTTCACTTGCTTATTTATTTATTCGGTTGTTAATCTGATACTAATGAAGTGAAATCTTGGCCCAGACAGTATTCCTGTGTGTAAAAAGGACAAAATAGTGAAGTAAAGCTGCAAAAAATTAGCTGCATTAAGCTACACAATTTGCCTTTTCTTGCTACATAATTTACTGAACACTGCAGCATAATTTTGTGCTTCTCTTCTGATTAAATCCAGTGGCCCTGATTATAAGTGCCTTCTCAGTGACTGCCAGGCTGAATCACAGAGCGTCTTCAGGCCGGGCTAGGCAGGGGGGCCATTGGGCTGCAAGCAGTGCTGATTGTAGGCTGAGGCGCCTGCGCAGTGTTTGGCTTTGGATGGTAATGTTCCAGTGCAGCAGTCCGTGTCACTGCTTACTATCCTAATCACATTTCCTGTTCTACAACCCTATTCCAGTCCACAGCATTAAATAGCACTCTTACTTCGCTGGCATCCCATTCTCTTAAGCCTCTTCTTGGCCGCTGTTAATCCTCTTACACATCCCATCCCCGGTCTGCGATGACACTGCTCCTTTTGTAACCTCTTTGTAAACCTCTCTCTTGTACACTGCCTGTTGCTACATTCCCGCTTTATAAAAGTCACATATTTCCTTGGATTGAAGTAGGAAATACTCTTTAAGAAAATCATTGTTTTATGGCCTGCATGAAAATTTAAAGCAGATTTATAACAAACAAGACTGTGGTCAACTCTAGTGGTCCAGATGTTTTCCTCAAAGAGGCATTACTCATGCCTTTTTCTGTAATACTCCCCCATGCATTCATACCTCGTTTAATACTCTTACCCATGATTTATAGTGACATACACTTCTTTTGGAAACAGTCTGAACATGACGCCAATAAGTGATGTCATTTTGATGCAATTCAAGACACTCATTTCCGAAAGCAAAGACAATAGAGGGCAACATGAAATCTGATACATTCTTGTTGCCTATGATAGGCAAGTCTTGGCCACTGAAATGGCTTTTACCAGTCTCAGAATAATTTGCTAGTGATGTTTGGTAACAGAAGTTCAACATGGCAAGTCTATTAGCACATCCCTGCCACGAAGATCCTGGAGCAGAGCACTTATCCTTACGTTGAAGAATGAAAAAGGGGTAGATGGAGGTGGACGTTTAGAGAGTAAGTACTTCTAAGTAGGCTTCAGAAGTGACAGCGAAGACTATTCACATAGATAGGAGATTCCTCTTTAGGTCCGAGATGTGTTGAGATGTACAGAGTTCCTGCATCTATTAGCCTGGACACATTTAGGAAGATGACTCTGGTAACAAGGTTTGTGTGTGTCAGGATAGGCTCTCGTGGGTGGTGGCTGACAAGCTTGTGCCACTATAGTGGGTGGTTCGTTTGGATAAGTCTGGAGAGCGTGCGTCTGAGGCAGAGCATTCCTTTGGGTAGGCTCAGGGAGGCCACTAAAGACAGCAACGATCCTTATGTAAGAAATTTTACTGACAAGGGTCTCTCTGCTAGGAGTTACAGAGACACAAATTTAACAAGTCAAAATATGATAGACTTAGATGATTGTACATTGTCTCCACTATTAGAGATAGGGAATGTTTCCCAAACTGAGCGTCACAACCCTGTGTTCGCTCATGAGCTGGTGGGTTGTGAAAGTCCGAGCAATAAATAAAGATGCCTTTACATTCTGTATTTATCTTGTCACATTCATTGTGCTTCAAAATCAGAGGGGTCAAATGTCAGTCTATGTCATCTGACAAATTGCTGCTTATTTTTTTAACATGGGTATTGGTGTTTACAAACTCCTCTCACCTTGCAGGTAAAAAAAGAAAAGAAAAGTGATTTATATGACAATCCTATTGGGGTACAGAGACTGTGAAAGGAAGGCTTCAGGGTTTTGTAACACACAACGAAATGTAATCCCTGCAAATGTTAGAGGAAGAAAAGTGAATTATATGGTAATCTTGCTGAGGTACAGAAACTGTGAAAGGAAGGGTGCAGGATGTTATTTTTTGTAACACAACGGAATATAATTCCTTGTAAATGAATTGTACACATACAGCAGTTAGGAAAGTGAAAATGAAGCACATTTTTTTGTAATTCTGAAGTGTGAGGCAAACAAAGATTTTAATGGGATCAATACAAATCAAGACACTTTACTTGGTGATGCACAAATTATATTCACTGAAACGCGATGTCCACATATTATCATCTGTGTACAATATATTTATTTTTTCTGTAAAATTGTAGGTCTGTGCAAATTGAGTGGTCATTTCAATGGAAAATGTGCTGTTTGTAAATGGCAGGGCCCTACCACATGATGCGTTAGTTACATTGATAAAATCACCAATCTCATGTCCATTGAAGCTAGGTGAATCTCAAAAGTTTGTCGATCTAAAAAGTGAGTTGTGGTTCTAAAAAGTCTGGGAAGCAGTGATCTATATGAAAGTCAATCTTTCTTTAATCCCAAAGGGGCAGGCCAGCCCTTACTCGCACACAACCCCCCCCAAAGAACCTAAAATCTTTCTCAGGCCTGGTTGGTCCTCGTCAGTGTGGCGAGTAGATACAAAGGTGTGTATACGCCTGTCAGGTAAGGAGAAAAATGTAACACACCAATGCTAAATAGAGACATGCCACAGTAGCACAAGGCCATTCAGAGTGGGCTCAGAGATATTAGGTATAAAGAGCATTACTCTTGGAGCAGAGAAGACTGTGCGAGGTGACAGATAAAGACCATTCTGTGTAGCATGAGAAAAATCGTCATGTAGAGATGCTCGAGTCACGTGGCCCTGGAGCACTCAGGACGGTGTTCTGTGTCGCTCAAGGAGATTGATGACAGATGCTTGACCTCTAGGGGAGGTGAACCTGGGATTTGGGACAACAAACCAAGACTCTTATTTATTCAACCTCGTGAACAACCAACTTAACCATCCATCTCCTGCACCCGTCCTGCTTCCTCTCCCCACAAATTCTTGATCCCAAGTTCCAACCCATCATAGAACGCTATGGCATGGAATGGAACCTAGAATCAACTCTACACTTATCTTCCCCCTTTAAATAACAAGAAAGCACAAGACATTTTTTTTAATATATACATACATTTCAGTTATAATAATAATTATTAATAATAATGCAGTAACATAAATGCAATTGTAAAAACAAAGTAGCAATAAAATATGAACAGCTCATATATGTAGACTTGCAACAGAACCTATGGAAAAAAATACAAGAAATAACTTGTGGTTTATATTACGGTAATGCACAACCCTCCCTGAACGACATAATATTAATAACTAAAACTACTTCAAAACATAATCCTGGACTTTAATGGGTAAACTAATAGGCCTGCACACATGACCCAATTAGCTTCCCAACATACTAGCTTCTCCCGTCTGTTCCTCAGAGCTAGACCCAGTCTCATCAGCTTGGACAGTTTTCGCCAGGCATTCCTCCACTGACATTCCAGACCCCTCGCCTCCTGTTGTGTCCAGCAACCGATCACTGGCCTCCCAGTAAACACAGGAAAATCACATCCTTCTTTTCACTATTATCTTGAAATGCGACTCAAATGCCACACCCTACCATCACTTAAGCGTACTGAATACACCACACTCTACCATCACTTAAGCGTACTGAATACACCACACTCTACCATCACTTAAGCGTACTGAATATGCCACACCCTACCGTCACTTAAGCTTACTGAATATTCCACACGCTACCATCACTTAAGCTTACTGAATATTCCACACCTTACCATTACTTAAGCGTACTGATGTCCTCACTCTACCACCTTTAATGGTTCAGAGAAAGAGCTTTGACCCTTTGGAACTCTGCCTGGCTTCTTAACCCTTCAGACAAAGCCACATCAGTAGAAGCATGCTTGTAATTATAATAATCCTTATAAACTTGTTACGCCTTCATTATGTTATTCCTCACTTCCTCTGCAGACCATTCCACCTTTCTAGACTCACTCATCCAACCCATGTTGTCCTTAGTATTAGGTTTCCCACTTCTCAATAATTCAAAAGGACCATTTCCAGTAACATAAGAAGGGCACCTATGAGCCCAAATCATTTTTTTTACTTCAGCTAACAAGTCCTTACCACCTATTTCTGCCAACTGAATCATTCCCTTGACAAATCTGTTGAACCTCTCAACGGCACCATTAAGTGCTTGATGATACTCTGAGGTAAACCGATGTTTTATCCCATTACTTTTTAAGTACTCCTCAACCATATTGGATTTAAAATGCGCACCATTTTCACTAATCAAGTTTTGGGTAACCCTTCATGCACAAAAGCCCCATGCAAAAACGTAACCACTGCTTTCACATGAGCACTTTCCATAATCTCCAACTCAACCTACCTAGAAAAATGATCCACCAAAACGATTACATACTTATACCCACTTTGATCATACGAAACTGGTCCCAAGATATCCACTTCAAGAGTTTCCCACACTATCTTAGGAAACTCTATCGAACTTAAGTGGTGGGACGGAAGGTATTAAGTGTTTTGTCCGCATTGCAACAATCTACACACATCCTCACCTGTCTTTCTGTGTACTTATCTACTCCGGGCCACCAATACAATCTTTTAACTCTTCTGTTAGTTTTCACTATTCCTAGATGACTAACGTGATAACTGTAAAATCTTGTCTCTCACATTCACTGGAGGTATAATTTTCTCCCTTCTCCATACATAATAGACACTCCCACTCAATTAATTTCGTGCCTCCCAGTATTTCCCGAGATTGACACTCAAAGTTCTCTTGTGTGACCAACCTCCCTTCAAATAACGCTAGACTTCCACAAGTTCAACATCCTTTTCATATGCAGTTGTCTACTCACTCTTATTAATGCTGTATTCCTCACCATCTTCTTCACTGGCTATGGCAAAATCCTCACAATTATCCATTGGCACTTCCTTTAATGGTAAAGGTAATCTGCTGAGACAGTCTGCAACCCGATTTCTTACCCCAGGTACATACGATACCTTGTAAACAAAATCTTGTTATCTTATAGACTTTTTTGCAATATGTGTAGACACTTTTTGTACCCTGCTAGTAGTAAGTATTTTCTTAAGTGGCTTGTAATCTGTTCTTAAATTAATCTCACACAAATGGCCTAAAATGTTCCATCCCCCACATGCATGCCAAGGTCTCACGCTTATTCACCGAGTATCTTTCTTCAATGGGTGTCAAACTCTGTGAAGCAAAGGCTACCACTACGTCCTTACCATCTACCTCTATCTGTGTGAGAACTGCCTCTAGACCCTTACCACTAGCATCCGTTGTAATCACACTCAGTAAATGTGAGTCAAACCCCTTCAAAGGTGGTGCACTACTTCCTTACTATCTGTCTCTATCTGTGTGAGAACAGTCTCTAGACCCGTACCACTAGCATCCGTTGTAATCACACTCAGTAAATGTGAGTCAAACCCCTTCAAAGGCTATCACTACTTCCTTACCATCTGTCTCTATCTGTGTGAGAACAGCCTCTAGACCCTTACCACTAGGATCTGTTGTAATCACAATCAGAAAATGTGAGTCAAACCCCTTCAAAGGTGGTGCACTACTTATGTCATTTTTGATACTCTCAAAGACATTCACACACTCATTAGAACACAACAATTCCGATGTAACCTTTAATAGTTGTCTGAGATTATGCGTCTACACTGAAAAATCCGGCATAAACTTAGAATAGTGCTCAACAAGTCCTAAGAAGGAGCGCAATTCCTCCTTATTTCCAGGACAAGGAGCATTTTTCACAGCTTCAATCAATTCAAGCTTGGGTTTGATTCCTTGGTTACATACCTCATGGCCCAAGTAATTGACTGTATGCGTAGCAGACTCATGTTCAATATCTCTTTGCCCATAATCAGAATTTCATCTTGGTAAAATAGCACTCCTTTTATTCTTTTTTAAGATATGATGCATTCTTCTCTAGAAGACTGCAGCTGCCGATACAAAACCAAATGGGATTCTTACAAATTGGAAACACCCCACAAGTGTGATGAAAGCAGTAAGTCTCTTACTTTTCCGATGGAGTAGCACCTGATGATAGACTGATAACAGGTCTATAGTTGAAACCCAATTACTGCACTTTATTTTATATAGCAGTTAATTTATTTTTGGCAAAGGGAACTTGTCCACCAATATATATACTTATCTGGTAGCAAGGCATTTCCAGGACAGACATTTAGCTCCCTTCTCTCGTACGTTGCTGTTGAACACATCCCACCCAATTCTAGGGGCGGCTACAGGGTACTGAGATTAAGAAAGTCCAAATACTTTCTGGACCTCGAAACCAAGAGTCAGGGTTGGCTCAACCTTGATAAAGAACTTGAGGTCCATCTGAATGACGAGTAACATGCTTAGCTTTTGCAGTTTTGCTTGCTCTCTCCCAAGTCCTAGTAGCTGCGTAAGACCCATTATACAGTACAGCTTTGTTACTACCTCATCCACGTGCCTCTTTGAGGCACTGAAAAAAGATTTTAAGGTTTTGTGATTTGATTGTTATGTATTTTGTTTTTTTATGTTACAGGAGGAAAGGAAGGGGCCCAGATTGGGATGTTAGTGATAATTGCACGGGCTCCTACCCTTTTCTTCAAAGACATTGGCTGGGTGATGTACCTTAAACAGATAAGACCTTGTGGACCTTGGACCTTTTTCTTTTTCCTTTACACTTTATTGTAGCTGCTGATGTATCTTCATTTGTACTTTGTCTGTGGTGCGGATGTACCTTGGGGTGTATCTAGTCCTTGGGGCACTTGCCGTTATTGGTTCATATGTGGAGGTTTCGCAGGGGTTGATCTAGTGCAGTTATACAAGTCTTAAGAGGCTTTGTCTTCGATTGGGGACGTCATCATTGGTGTGCAGTAGACTTTGCACACTATGGCATCCTGCCCCCAACGGGGGGAGATGAAAACGTATTAGTTAAGGCCGGCCCACTTGGGCGTGATTTTTGTTTTCCTTTCCTTCCTCCTTCCTCCCCCCCCGGCCCCCTTCCCCTTGGCAGTGTCAGCGCACACCGGGGGCTGTGCATGCAGAATTTCCGCAAGCCCCTCTCTCCCCGCTACCACATGGTGGGCATACATATCCAGGTGGATCAATCCTGATTGCCCCAACCAGGAGTTACCATTTTTTCCGGAGACTGGGGGCAGTATTTGTTTACCATCGCTCACTGGCGCATGTCATCCTCTTTCCTTCTACGCATTACCCTATTAACTTATGTCATGTTTTTACTGACTGTACGCACTTATTATTGTTTGTACTAGATTTGGGGTAAATACTGTTTCTGCCCTTGAGAACTCCAGGAAAGACAATATGTAGCTATAAATCGTAAAACTTTGCATTTCATACTTAACTTCACATACTTTCACCTCATTCAGACATGGCCACCAGGATTATGTGACCTTTGAACACTGTGTAATTTCTTTGTCCTTTGTTGATGTTTGACTTTTAGCTTTGTATTGGCACTCTTCACAGGTTTAATCTCCTGTGATCAAGACTGCTTTGCAGTCGAAAAGCGCAGTAAGATTTGGTCGGTTCCCTGTATAAATCAGCAGCCTACCCGCACAACAGCGCAAGTAAGGCCCGCACTCGAGAGAGGTGTAATAAGTAAATTTATTTCAGCAATATATTCACTTATAATACGTCTCTGGATTGCATGCCTACTTGCGCTGCTGCGCTGGTATCCTGTTGATATATATATATCCGTCCCACTCCTGCTCCTTTCCGATTCTGTACGCAGGCACCGACACTGCTGAAGTTGGTATATACTCAGTTTATTTTACAGCGAAACAGCAAAGATAACGCGTTTTGTTGGTCAATATATATATATATGACATGACACCTCCCGCTCCATGACAGAAAGAGATCACGCACACAAAGCTATGGAGTTTATGGCTTCTTTATTTCATCCGGCCTGCCTCGACCCGGGAAGCCAAGAGAGACCATATATATATATATCAGCTCCAAGTCTCACCCACACTGCCGAACTCAGGACGGGTGCCTTTTCACGCTGACGTGAGGGTGAAATCACGTTTAAAATGAAAGCTCCAAGGATGCGCAGCACTCACGGAACTTAAAGCTGATTTATTATAAGCAAATGCAATATCACCGAAATGCATTTGGAGCTTTCATTTTAAACGTGAGACTTGGAGCTGTTATGTTAATTACTGCCAGAACCGCTGTGACAAGGACGGAATACTATTTTACCGACCTGAAGAGGCCGTCAATTATTTAATTGAGGGATTGAAGTCATCCAGACTGATACCTGCAAAAGTGTATAACGTTCTGTAGTCACAGCAGCGGCGAGGAACACAATGATGACCGGCATTGCACCCTTGACAGGAGGCGCAGGGACAAAAGCTATTCATGAAGGTCTACACGGATTTGCGCTGCGTGCAAGGTATATTTGACATCTTTGTTTCCATGAGAGACTGTAAAAACTTTGAAAACTAATGGAAAACAACATACTTACCATAAGAACTGAAATAGATAAAGCACATGCAGAGACGGCAGCCGCGATATTGGTATTGGGAACTACAATTGTGGCAGTCCTTTGTTGTTGGCCATGACCCTGCGCTTAACCAGTGAAATCATCTTGCTGGTATTTAAACATGTGCGATGTTTGTGTCTGGGCTAATGAGCACTTAAGAAGGCGGAAACGCCGAAATGCATTTGCTTATAATAAATCAGCTTTAAGTTCCGTGAGTGCTGCGCATCCTTGGAGTGTGTGTATATATATATATATATATATATATATATATATACACACACACACACACACACACACACACACACACACACACACACACACACACACACACACACACACACACACACACACCCCCCCCCCAGCCAGGACAAAAAGCTGGAATCCAAAAGGATTCAATGAGTCGCAAATAAATAAAATATCCAAGAAAGAAGTGACTCAAACTTGTTCTTTGGTGAATCCATCTGTTTGAGTCACCTCCAGTTTCACTATTCCCTGTCCCCTTGTAGTAGGTTGTTAGGGTCACAATTATCCTACAAATGCAATAGGTTTACTGCCTTTCATACAGCTGTGGTTTTGCCTTAACCCCTTCGGTGCTCACGACGGCCCCCGGCCGTCACGCGTCACGGTGGGCGTGTGCGCACGACGGCCGGGGGCCGTCCAAATCTCGCCCACTAATAGAAACCCCCGTACAGTGCGAAAATTCGCCGCGCACGCAAGGGGTTAAGCCCCTCTCCTCCTACGACCCTGTGATTGCTACCCGAATTCAGTTTGTGGCCAAATCAGCTGTCCTCGCCTCCCATCTGTAGGCAAGACTCCTCCCACCCTCTATACCTCCATAGTGGCGTCTTTCTATTACATCCTGCAACTGCCCATTAAACCATTCTACTTACCCCACGATGGCCTCATCCCCTTGGGGTTTTGCTACATACCTTGGCTGTTGCTCTACTAGCCTCACCGTCTTCATCCTCCGTGTGCACCAATTACCCTGATTGTTTCTGCCACTTCAGTTGCCACCCAGGCTGTACCACTGTACTTCTCACCTGTAGGCCTGATTGCTGCTCCTCGGGGGAAATCCGCTATACCTGCACCCCTGTGCATAGAACTGATGCATAGAGAGGCCAGCTGCTTGTATGGTTGCTGCTGGTGCTGCACCAGCTGGCTCTGCTCTGTTCCAGTCATCGAGATCCTCAGATGAATGATTCAGAACTGGTGATCGGCGCTCGTGTGTTTAAGTGTGCACTTGGCTGCCTTCCGGACTGGACAGGAACCTCTCCCCTTCCCACATACATGACCTAAGGGCAGGTGAGGGTTCTACATATTGTTATCTCAAGTAGAGTTATCATCAACAATTATCTGGCTGAAATGAGGAGAGGGGAACCCTGTGCTCTCCCTGGCAAAGAATACATCCTGCCTCACGCGCGCTTGACCACCACAAACTCTACTGTGTGGATGGCATGGTGCCAGCTTCTTTGGGTGGGAGAGACCAGGATAAACTGGATAGCTCCAACCTAGCCATTCAACTCTGGAAAACAATAGAAGGTGCCAGAGATCCCCATTCGCTGGACCTGGCGTTTACTGTTTGTTTAAGTTTTAGTGGCACTGGATACACATGGCTAGGAGAAGCCGGGACTGGCAACTGCTCAATTTGGTTTTAAAACAAAATACATGCTGTGGAAATTAATTATTATGAACTATCAGTAAATGACACTGTAGGAAAGCGCCTCTTTTTGCATGGTTAGCCCCCACTTTTTGCCTGATGTATGATGTGCCTTTGAACTGTAAGTGTGCTGGTGCCCTGCCAACCCGATCCCCAGCGCTAGATCTCTTTCTCTAAAACTGTTCCACCATTGGCACAACTTCTGTTTCCTCCATAAGTCCCTGGTAAATGGTAGCCCTGGTACTGAGGGCATGAGAATGGAAGAAGGTCTCCTAGGGACCCCTCACCCAGACTAGGCGGTGCTGCTATCGCAAGCTGCGTGTCCAGTTGCAGGACAAAACGAAGAGTCGACATGGCTCGCAGCAGCACTTAAGATATGGGTAAGTCACCCCTCCAGAAGGCCTTAATAGCCCTAAGGCAGGTTGTACCATGTCTCAAGTGTGGACACCCCAGCATGAGCGCCCCTACAATGTCCAGTCCATTCTGGAGTATTGTAAGTGCACAGGGAAGCCATAAGGAGTACCAGTGTTTCCTTCATTAACATTTGAAATACAGATGTTGCACTCGCCATACCAAAAGGCATTCGGCAAAATCTGAATAAACCTTGAGGAGTTATAAATGTTGTAAAATTTTTAAACTCTTCCTCCAGTCTAACTTGGTGATACTCACTTGAAAAGTCCAAAGTAGGAAAAATCTGCGCCCCCGCCAACGTCGAAACCATTTCATGCAAATTGGGTAATGGATGAGCGTCAACCCAAATAGCACTATTGAGACTGCGCAAGTCTACACACAGCCTCAAATCGCCAGAGGGTTTAACCGAAATTACAACCAGAGATACCCAAGGAGAAGATTCAAAAGGCTCAATAATACCATTATCACACAAATCTTTCAGCATTTCTTTCAATTTTCCCCTATAGGATAGGGGAACATTCTTAACCTTGTGCCTGGTGGGACCTGCTTTATCACAAAGTCTGATAGAATGCTTAAACCCTTGATATTGCCCCAATTTGTCACAAAAAAATCCCAGAACTTATTCTTAAGTTCCCTTACAAAGTCAGCCATTTAGAACTTCATTCGCAACCTTGTTAACTCCTTCCAATTATTAATGACATAAAAAAGGGGGTTAGCACTGGGATCAAGTCTAATTCCCATTTCCTGTTGGTGAGGCAAACCTAAACGTGATTGCCCACACTTCACCACATACACCTTACCATAAGTACCACGCCCTCCAAATGCCAAATTTGCCCAAAAATATCCCAACAACTCAATTTTGTGACCAGTGCACCCACCAGGCGATACATAAGGTGGTAATAAAATATTATTGTGCCACTACTCCTTAAACATAGGTTGACCTATAATAGTGTACCACACACAAGAATCCACCAATACTGTGATGTTCTTACCATCAATGGAAATATTACAGGATGGAAATTCTGTATTTCCTTTCCCATCACTTATACTCAAAACAGTATTGGAGTAACATTTAACATTACCATCATCCATTACATTGGTTACATTTTCTTGAATTAGATTAACCCTCCTGGCATTCGATTCACATACCCTACTGAAATGCCTCTTCTTATTACACTTGGAACATACCTTATCTCCAGCAGAGCAATATCTTGAGTTGCCAAGGTGTGATGGACTACCACACCTATAACACAAAAGTGCTCCTTTCCTTATGTCATTCCTTTGCATACCAGTTTTCCTATTTTTATCCCCACCATTATTCACGACATGCACCCCATTATCTGAACTACCTCTGATTTCCTGTACACATTTTTCAGAGTGTTCAATAGATTTTGCAATCTCAATGGCAGCATTAAGGGACATGTCTGTGCTAGTCCATAGTCTTTCTTTATTTTGTTGTTGTTTGTTATTCGTTCTCATTAAGGTCTGGTCCCTTAACACTTGCTCGTATGTTATGTGTTCAAAATCACACGTAGAGGCTAGTGATCTCAAAGCTGAAACATACACTTCTATAGACTCATCCACCCTTTTATTCCGTGAGTAGAATTTGAACCTTCCCGTAACGATATTGGTCTTCCTTCCATACCTAATGCACATTTGCTTAGAAGCAAATTGGTAGACATCTATCTGTCCCGGGTTAATCAATAAAGGTACATTCTTGTATTCCTTAAGTCCACACCCACCCAAGCAATGTTTCAACAAGGCTAGTTTCCTTTCTGCACCACAATCATCTCCTTGCAACACTTCAACGTAAGCTAAAGACATGTCCTCGCGTGTTTCCCAATCCATAGCTGGTTCCCCTGACACAGCCAGAAAGGAAAGTCGAGGTACAATCCCTGCCGTAGTCTAGAAGCGATAATACTACCCGCACAAAAGCGATAATATCCCAGAATGTCGCACAATAATACAATAAAGACAATAGTAATCCCCAAGTTCACTCATGAAAATAATAAAAGTAGCCACTGTTGTCACGTTTATGTTGGTGTGTGCATCACCGCGATATGTAGTGCACAGCAAGAGCTTGATATCCTAGTACTCTTCAAATGACATATAATAAAGAAAGGGATATAAATATATCCCCCTCCAGTTACCAGAAGCAAGGAATGCGTAGACCAAGTGAACTGCTGCACTTTGGGAGCGCTAAACACCAATTTCACCAAGTAAGTCAAGATCACCAACGCGATCCTCGAACCGATCCTTATCTGATTTCAAGAACACAAAATAATCTGATGAAAATTCCTCGCAAGGATACAAGGATCCGTGATTTCCCATCCTTGGCACTAGTTTAAGGTAAGCAGATAGGTCCAATAAGTCCAGGCGAGATCGGAAGATATACAAGTTTATTTCTCGGTAGGAGTAACACAGTACCAGCAAGTCCAAAGCATTGAATAATCTATCCAATTGCCCAACTTCCCTTATATTCAGTCCCAACATTCCCCAGCGGGCTATCACAATCAAATGTAAATACCAGCAACAGCACACCAGGGAATGTCACGTACACACCAGTCCATACCTGCCACATATTCAATCATATACACGGTAATTATATGCACAAGTACGTCAGCAAGGAGGTGTCACATCGCTTGTGCACAAGACACAGACTACACCCAACACTGCCCCCAGCCCGCGGCTGTTAGAAGTGATGGAGCAGGGTAAATGAAAAAATTTTAACCCCTAACAATTTTCATAAAATAATTAATAAATATGTTCGTTTGAGTGAATTAATCAACAATGTATGTTACGTGTAAAGGGAAGGGTAACACGCAAAATCTCTGTGCAAATTAATTAATTTACAAATGTCTATGTGTCTAACATAACATAATAATTGTGTACTAATTAAATAATAAATGCATGATCCGTGCTTTAAGAATAAAACGTGATGTTGCAAACAATAGTGATGGTAAGTAAGGAATAGCTTTAAATGTTGCTTTTTGCTAGGTAATAACTAATTGGGGTACGTAGAAGACGGGAGGGAAACGAAAAGGCTATTTTTCTCTATTTTAATAATGTTTTGTTTATCTTTAAAATAGTGCATTTAAGTCTAATCGAGTGGCGAAACAAAATGGCTGCCGTTTACTAGAGTGCGCATGTGCTAAGAGAACATGTGATAGAGGAGAGAAGCTGGAGAAAGAATAATCACGTGCTGGTGCTGAAAGGCTAGGATGCAAGAATGGTCAAGGCTAATGTGACCTATTTGAACTGATAATGTGCCGAGATGATCAGCAGAGAAACGTGGGAACGACCCTAAATGAAAGGACAATGCCTGCAAAATGTTAAAATGTATCGAGAAGAGTTACAAATGAACTGATCGAAACGGATGGAAATATGTCATGAACTGTGAGAAAAATGCGAGAATGGACATTCCAAAAGAACTAGCTAGAACTGGGGAAACTGATTAAAATTAAATAATGGACTGGATTTGACCAATGAGAAGGAAGTGCGCCACTAATGTTGCAAAAATTTTAGTTAGCAAAGTTAGAATTAGGGTATAAGAAGACCTACTCTGGTGGGAGGGGTTAATGCCATTCTCCTTAGATCGTCGCTTTAATTGCTGCGGGAGATGCTGCTCGAGTTAGAATTGCTGAGAGACTGTTAGATGAGAAGAGCTGCGGTTGCCGATGCTGACGAGCTGAAGTTTCTGTTGCTGTTTATATTTTCCAGTTGAGTATGAGAATCCTATATTTCCAATTTAATTTTATTCTAGAATCATTAGGCTAAATTAGAGAGATAGTTAGGACATTTAGAGTATTTTTCTCTATGACAAAATTCATTTCTGCAATAAAATTGATCTGCTTAATTAATAATTGATTTAAATAAATGTAAGAGAACTGAATAATAAAGTCCAAATTCTTTTCCATGCTTAAAATTATATAAACTTTTAAGATTCTTAAACAAATGACTCAGTGATTCTTTAACTAAATGTTTAAGCAAATAGTAATAGGTTTATTGTGATTTTGCTGGTCTTGATCACTATAACTGATAATACTAGATGATCCATCGACAAACAATGAGCAGGAATACCTTATGAAAGAACTAAAGAAGCGACAGGTTATGGTAAAAAGGTATCCCGGCTCCTTCCAGCGATACAATATTGTGTCACGAGGAATTCTTTTCTCCTAGGTGTATATATTTTGTAGAGAAGGTAATGAGAAGGGGAAGTCCAGGGGTGATAGATGAATAAGTGAGCATGTTGGCGGTGTCATGGGCCCCACCGTCATGTGGATATAGTATAAATGTGTGTGTGTGAAGGGAAAATAAATCGCACCTGGATGACCAACAAGTGACCTGGGAGAAAATATTTTTATTGTATGTGCTGCATCAGAAGCAGATGGCAACCCCCACTCCTGCTCCACTTTTGGTGGGAGGACTTGCAGTAAAAATTAGGCACACTAGGAGGTGTGTTTACCTACAAACTTACCACCCCTCAGGTGGGACAGGCGAGGTAGACCCCGCTTTTCACTATCTGCCATCTTGAGGATGGGGAGAGTAGACAATGACAAGTCAGGGTATGACCACCCCCCACGTGGGTGAGCATGAAAAGGAGGTATGCACCCTACAGGTAGGCAGCCCATTGGCTACTAAGTGGCCTCCCCTAAAATGCCCCTAAATTTAGTATTTAGGTGGCTCCCCGAGAACCTGACTTCATGTTTGATGGACGAAAAGAAGAAGACAGAAGACGATCACTGGTGGTCCAGGAACTAAGCCCTGCTGCAGATTAAACCGGCAAAATCCCTGCCAACTGCAGCAGAACTCAACAACAGTGGCCTGCTGTCTTTCCCGAAACATGAAGAGGCCTCCAAGAAACCCCGAAGCCCCTCCAGCCTTTGCCAATTGCCAGGAACCTCCCTTTGGGCTAGAGGCTCTAGTCTCCGGTGACTTTTGGTAAAGAAACCACGGTGATTGAGGACCAGCACTTCGTGTCGATGCGACTCACCACTGTAAAAGAACTACAACCTCTGCACGCCCCCATCAACTCGAGGAACCCTCACAGCAAAGTGACTGATGCTGGAAACATCCCCACTCCTGTGAGCACATACCCTCCTGCCAGTGGCTTCGATGGTGTGAAGCATCATCGGTGGTACGACCGCCTCTTCAGTGATGTACTGCACAGCACCGCACCTGTGGCCTGACCGCTGCAGGTGTCGACCAAGACCAGCCCACGATCTCCTGTACACTCAAACCAGTTGAAGTCCCCACTGCCTGCTGTGCCAGAGTCCTGGGCCTCCAAAGAACCTGCATCCTTGCAATAAACTCAAGTTTCAACCTCCAAGTGACTGTGGTCACCTGGAACTCTTTGGAGGAGCCCTGCGCCTTGTGACCGCACCAGCTCCTAGGTGGCGGTCCTCTGCTTTTCAACTCTGCACCTCCTGCCTCCGACTGTAACAGTCCCTATGTGGTGGTGCTCCGGCTCCATTAAACTCCATTGGCCTCCTTCTAGCGACCGCAATGGTAACTGTGCTGGTAGTCTTCTGAACTCCAATTGATCCGCAGGCTTTTGTCCAGACCGTGGTGGTAATTATTTAACGGTATCGACTGCCAAGTGCCAAGATACTGAACATATTGCCTTTTTGAACTGCACTGCATCTCTTTATGCGATCCTAAAAAGTGTACAAAGTATATTTTCAATTTGAAATCTTGCTTCTTAAATATTATATAAAGATATAGGTTATTTTTATACACAATTGAGATTTATTCTTGAGTGTGTGACTCGCTCATTGTCTCTGTGTGTGACAACAAATGCTTAGCACGACCCCTGGATAAGCCTAACTGCTCGCCCACACTAACACAAACTAGAGCATTACTATTATATACTTTACCTCTGATCACTTCATGGGGATTCTTGGACTTTCTACATAGTGTACTCCATTTTAGTGCACTGTACAGAGAGCCAGCCTCCTACAGACACCTAGACACTGACCATAGCAACAAAAACTGGCCTGGCTGAGCACATAATTGACTGGAGCAGGCAGTAATGGTAGCGCCCCATCAAATGAATAGTTCCTTTGCCGTTGGTAAGTTGACATATGTGGATTTTATTTATGCAAATAAGCCCGAAAAGCGAGCCCATCAACTAGCGTCCTGTCTGTCCTGCAATCAACTTGCAGCTGCCGCCACCGGCAGCCTTCGTTCCAGAATCAGAACACAGGAGGACACTAGAAGATGCACCCAAACAACATTCTACTAACAGGCAGTGGCATAACGGTGTGGGGTTGTCCCGAGCTCTGGGGGGCCTTCTCCGGCACAGGCAGGTCCCTGGACTGAGAGCCCCAAACTGGATCAGGAGCGTGGGCCCCCCTGCAGGTACGTCCCAGGCAGGCCCCCTCAAGTTTTGTTAAGCCACTGCTAACAGGTAATTACAACTGATAATATACCGTAAAGAAATAATATGTTATAACACATATAATATCATTGAAAGTAATTACAATAAGTAAATACACACTTCCACTAAGTACAAAGAATACAACACAGGGAGCAGCACATAGCAAGCCGAAGGGCGAGGGAGCTGTAATATGCATGACTAATGTATTTTAGTGCCGTGATGTGGACACAGGCACTAAAATGCATTAGTCTAACCCCTGATGCGTGGTACTTGGCAGGGCTGCCAATGCTACTTGTTAAAGTGAGCGTAAAGGTTAGCTTAACGGGACAGATGAATATGTTTTGGATCTCTCTTAAGGAGAGGGTTAGAATGACAGCTTGGAGCGAAATTTCACTATAAATAAAGAGAATAAATGTGAAATTAGAAACCCTTTGGTTGAGTTGATGTTTAATCTTCTTGATATTCATCATCCACGAAGCACAGAGCGGTGGCCTTTGGCACATGTTAGTGAGTTCATTGCCTTCTTGATGAGAAAGCCCATGGAGAGAGGAGCTAGGAATGTTATGAAGGTAAAGTGTCAGAGGCTAGTGGTAGAAAATAAGGTCTGTGTAACTCCAGGCCTAGATCCAGATTTAATAATTGTTTTCTTTACACTGGGTAGCTGTCCAAGGAAAAGATATAGCACTAAAGCAGTGCAAGGACCGTGTTCCTGAAGTGGTATGACCTTTAGCTAGGATCTTGGATAACACCGAAGAGGCGAATTGTAAAGAGGCGCAGGTAGATTTTCTGCGTGGAGGGAACCGGCAAGCTACACGTTTAGCAGGAGCTGCTTGTGTGGCTTTCATTTTCTAGAGCTGTAAAGCCATCTGATGCGTATTAGCCCTCACCTGGCCAAGCTTGCTAAGAGGGAACTTGTGGAGCATTCAACGGGTCTTCTTTGGTGACAGTATGTTGAAGACAATTGGCAACTATGTCTCCATGTTCACTGCTTTGGAAAAGGCTCAATGTTCCTTAAGGAGAGTCTTTGGGTCAGTGGAGTTTTTGGAAAGGATGAAGGAAGGAAACATTCATCCGGCTGAGGTTTCCAGTGGTCACAGTATAATTCTGGAGGAAGAAGGGTGTTTCATAAATTCCATTCTAATACATGATTTGTCTCAAAAGAAGGAGGTTGAGTAGAGGACGATCAGGAAGAGGAAGAACAATGCTGTGTCCCAGTGCAAGAATGAGAAGATTCTCACTTGTTCTTCCCAAGAAAAGGCAGGTGAAAGATTGAATCTGTGTCCAGACAATTGGAAATTGATTACAGGCGACCCATAGCAGCTGCGAACTGTGAATGGTTATGTGATTCAATTTGTGGGAATTCAGTGACAGGACAGAGCACCACACATGGTAGATCAGAGATCTCTGGTGGATTTAGAAGTGGCTCACATTTTGGACAAAGGTGCTACTGTACACATGCCGAAAGAGTCAAACAAATATTTCTGAATTCCTTTTCCTAGTAGAAAAGAAGGACAAATACATTAAAAGATTTGAATTGGTTTGAGGAATATTATCATTTCAAGATGGATTGAATCATGTACTTAGAGATATCCTTCAGGAGAGAGATTGATCAGTGAAACTGGATCTGAGGGATGCATATTTTACGATTCATATGGATTATGTGAGTCAGAAAGCTCCAATTCAGATGGGGTGTCATCTTTACCAATTCTTTTGTTTACCTTTTGGCATGGCATCAGCCCCCCGGTGTTTCCCCAAAGGTAATGAGACCAGTAGCAGCACGGTTGAGCGAGCGAGGTGTGCGTTTAATTTTATGTATCTTGACAACTTTCTAATTACGTCTTAGGATTTGAGAGAATAGGTAGATCATTTGAGAATATGCAGCTATGTTGCAGGGTTTGGATTTTCTAATAAATCTGGAAAAATTAATCATAGTCCCAAGCAGAAAATTGGAGTTTCTGGGTTTTCAACACTGTAGAGTCTTCCTTTCAAGAAAAGTGAAATTAATTATTGTTTGTTAAATCTGAATCAGTTTCCTTTTAGAATGTTTGCTCGAGTTTTGGGTCTCCTGTCTTTCTAGTCAGGCAGTCCCCCCTCATTACCGGAGTCTTCAAAGGTTGAAAGCGAATCATCTTTGGAAGGGAGCTTGGTACGGCAATTATTTGTTTTTGGCAAAATAAGCCAGAGAGGCATTGGCATGGTGCTTAGACAACTTTGAAGCGTAGAACGCAGGAGCTAGATTTGGTGTGTCCCTAGAGTATGATGTAGAATGGTTTACTCAATATATACATACTGGGGACAGCATGCCTGTAAAGAACAAAATTTACATGCTGTGTAACAAGGTGAGGGCTAGCATCAAGGAAGAAGTGTCCAAGATGCTTGAATTGGGGGTGCCTGAGCACTTCAATAGTCGCTGGTCCAGCCCATTGGTGCTGGTACCTAAAGCCGCCCAACCAGGTGCCACCAGAGAGAAATCAGGTTCTATGTGGACTATAAGGGGCTCAACTCCGTTACCAACACTGATATTCATGCCATCCCCCAATGCCGATGAGCTTATAGATAGGTTGAGAGCTGCCAAGTTAGTCAATACTTTTAATCTTACTTGTGGGTACTGCAAGTTGCCATAACCGAGGGGGCTAAAGCATGGTCTGCATTCTCCACCCCAGAGAGCCACTTCTAATTCAGAGTGATGACCTTTGGCTTAAAGAATGCCCCTGCCACCTTTCAGAGGTTGGTCAACAGGGCCCTGGCTGGGTTGGAGGCATTCAGTGCCGCCTACCTGGATGACATGTCTGTCTTCAGTTCCAGTTGGAAAAATCACCTGCTCCAACTACAGGGGGTGCTTCAGGCTCTGCAACAGGCAGGCCTGACTATCAAGGCCAGCAAGTGCTAGATAGGGCAGGGATCTGTGGTGTATCTGGGACACCTGGGGGGCGGGGGGGCAAGATGCAGCCCATCCAAGACAAGATTGAGAGTGTCCTGGCCTGGGAACCACCTAAAACTCAGACTGAGGTGTGGGCTTCCTGGGTCTCACTGGATACTATAGGAGGTTTATTAAGGGCTTTGGCGCCACTCTTGCCCCCTTAACTGAACAGACTTCCAAAAAGAAGTCCAAGAGGGCGATCTGGACTGAGGCCCGCCACAAAGCCTTTGATACCCTCAAGGAGGCTATGTGTATAGCACCTGTATTCAAAGCCCTTGACTTTTCCAAAGAATTCACTGTGCAGACAGATGCTTCAGAACAAGGCATAGGGGCTGTGATCACACAGCTAAACGAGGAGGATCTAGACCAACCTGTAGCCTTCATCAGTAGCAGGTTATTCTCCAGAAGGCAGAGTGATAATGAGAGAGAAGCCTTTGCTGTGGTCTTCGTACTGAAGAAGCTGAGATCATACCTGTTTGGGACTCACTTCCGAGTTCAGACAGACCACAGACCGCTTAGATGGCTCATGGAGATGAGGGGTGAGAATCCCAAAGTGTTGAGGTGGTCCATCTCGCTATAGGGAATGGACTTTACAGTGGAACACCGCCCTGGGTCTGACAACTCCAATGCTGATGGTTTATCCAGGTTCTTCTGCCTTAATAATGAGAACTCCCAGGAGGGTGGGCAGCTATCCGAGCTTCAGCTGCGGAGAACACGTTAGACCAGACAGCCTTTGGTGTTCCACCAAATATTTTGCCTGCTCCCCTCCAGTTTGCTGAAATTAGTTTTTTTTTTTTTTTTTTTTACTGGTAACAATTTTTATTGTTTGGAAACTTATCGCTTTCAGAATTACATTTGTACATTATTGATTACAAAGAAAACATATCTAAATCAACATTTAACGCACACAGTGCTTTCGTCCATCAATCCATGCCTGTGGTCCCCCTTTTTTGACATTTCCATTTCCACCGTTGGCGAGACACACAGCTCCCCTCTATACGCATTCCATCCGCCCCATTTTTTGTCCCACTTTTTAGGACAGCCTCTGGATTTATAGACATCTTTTTCAGCGATCATACATTTGTCCATTCTACCACCCAGCCTATTATCAATGGTCAATCCGCTGCCCCCCATTTCCTAGCAATTGCCCTTTTCACCACTGTGTATCCTAGGGTGGCCAGCTGTTGCTCTACCTCTGTTAGGTCGGTTGCTTCCCAAATATTTAAAATCCCTAACAGTGGTGTCAAAACGATTTGCTTCCCCAGTGCCTCTTTCAGTTTTTCTGTGGCCCTCTCCCATAGGGGTCGTATTTGGGGGCACTCCCATAGAATATGATAGAATGTTGCTTCTTGGCCACATCCTCGCAAACATAGTGTGTCCTGCCTCTTTCCTATCTTAGTCAGGGTTACCCCGGTGAGGTACATTCTGTGCAAAGTTTTTAGTTGAATCAGTTGAAAACGATGGTTTATGGCTGCTTCCCTTGGGGACATTAATGCGGCCTGCCAGTCTTCATCGTTGATCTGTCCCAAATCTGCTTGCCAGCGATTTCTAAGCGTGTGGAAGGGGTCTGGTAAATTGTTGCAGAGTTTACGATATGTGAGTGAAATGGCTTTATCTGGGATAGGTTCCGACAACAGACGGTCCTCCAAGGGGGAAGAATCCGGTACTTGTGTCAGGTCTGGCAGTGCCGTCTAAAGGGCATGGCGAATCTGTAGATAGCGAAATATCTCACCGTGAGCTAATTCGTGTTTTACTTGTAATTCTTGAAATGTGAGAATCTTACCCTTATGTATGAGGTCTCCTATGGTGGACAGTCCGATAGTATCCCATTTGTCAAAACCCACATGGTGATAAAGCAGTCCTAGCTGTTGAGAGGACCATAGGGGTGTGGCTTTCGTCAGTACTCCCGCCCAGCCCAAGTGTTTTGTTGCCTGACGCCATATTGTTACTGTTTGAGCCATAGGGCCGAGATATCTCCCTTTACGGACCTTGGTGTATAGGGCCCCAAGATACCCCTCTCGCCCCGTCTGATATCTTTCTAGTCTAAACGCTGGGTTCATCGGAGTGCAGTGCAACCATTGGTTAGTCACCACCAGTTGTGACGCCCAGTAATACAGCCGTATATCTGGTAGAGCTATTCCCCCGACATACCATCCTTTCGTCAACTTCCCTAAAGCTATTCGCGGCGTATTACCATCCCACAATAATGTGCGGACTTCCGACTCAACGCTATTAAAATATGTATCGGGGATCCGGTATGGGCAATTCTGAAGCAGATAAAGGAAGTGCGGCAGAGCCAGCATTTTAAATAAGGCCGCTCGACCTAGTAGGGACAGTGGCAGCGATCTCCAATGTTTGACATCCTCACAAAGTCTTTTTAAGGGGACTGCTAGATTCTTGTCATAGAAAATTTGTGGGTCGGGTGTGATAAAGATTCCTAAATATCGGAATCCCTCACAGGCCACATCAATTTCGCATCCCCGGGGTAATCTAGGTGTGGGACCATGCAGAACAAATAGTACTGATTTAGTCCAATTAATTGCATATCCCGAGTATTTGCCAAAGTTTGTAAATATATTTAGTAGTCTGTGTATTGAGGCATATGGGGAAGCTAAATATAGCAGGATGTCATCTGCATATAATGAGATCCTATCTTCATTGTCTTCCTCCCATTTTAGCCCCCGAAGTGCCACGTCTCGCCTCACCCAGGATGCCAGTGGCTCCAGTACTAAAGCGAAAAGTAGGGGGGACAGGGAGCAACCCTGTCTGGTTCCTTTATCCAGCTTAATTGTCCGGGATGTGCGATTATTCACCCTCACCTGACCTCGCAACTCAGTATAAAGCAATTTCACCCATGTTATAAACCGCGGGCTGAACCCCATGCGTGCCAGCACCTCGAAGAGGTAGGGCCATTCTATGGAATCGAACGCCATAGAGGCATCCAATGATAGTATTACTGCGTCCTCTTCTATGTACTGCTGCCGTGCAAAGACATTGTGCACTCGCCGAATATTTTGTGTTGTGTTCCGCCCCGGAACAAAGCCTGACTGGTCTGCGTGTACCAATGAAGGGAGAACTGTATTCAGACAGGACGCCAGTAGTTTCGCTAGAATTTTAGCCTCCACATTAATCAAGGAGATCGGTCTATAAGAACTGCAGTTATTCGCCGGTTTCCCAGGCTTCCAGATTACCACTATGGACGCCAATCTTTGATCCTCTGGCAGAATTCCTTTCTCTAAGCTTTCTATATACATGTGTTTGAGATGGGGAGCTACCCGTAGGGCCATGGATTTGAGGAACTCAATTGGAATCCCGTTGGGTCCCATTGCCTTCCCTGATTGGATGCTCAATATGGCCTTACATATTTCGTCATCTGTTATGTCAGTGTCTAATTCGGTTCTGTCCGTATCTGATAATGAGGGTAAATGTATGTCTGCCAACAATTGGCGGGAGTCTTCAGATGTATAGTTGGTGGAGGATGTATACACTTTCTCCAAATAATCCACAAATGCCTCTGCTACCTCTTGGGGGTCGGAGATCTGTGTATTCCCGTCAAGCGATAGCTCAGGTACCCATCACTCCCCTTGCGCCCTTCTTTCTAGCCAAGCAAGCATTTTCCCTGCTCTATCTCCCAACTCATAAACCCTATGACGCGTGTGAAGAAGTTTCGCTTGGGTTTTTTCTCGCATCATGGTTCTATATTCCAATTGTTTAATGGTTAAGCGGTGTGTAGTGGTCTCATTAGGTGAGGAATTATTCTGTGTCTCTAGCTGGAGGAGCTCACTTTCTAGTTGCAGTAATTGCTGATTCCGTTGTCGGATATATCCTGTCTTTAATGCCAGTGCATGGCCCTTCAACACTACTTTATAAGCTTCCCAGATGATTTGCGCTGATTCTACGGAGCCGAGATTTTCGGTAAAATAGCAGTCTGTCTGTTTAATGAGATCTTCTTTTATGTCTGGGGCCGTTAGGAGCCATGGATTAATAACGATGGAGCTGCGCTGCCTTGTTTGGTTGAAGGTAAGTTCAAGCCACACTGGGGAATGATCTGAGATACCCCGTGGGAGCCCGCGGGGGTTGTGAAAGTGGCCAAGGTCTACCAAGTGCGTAAGGAAGTAATCAATGTGGGACATACTTTTATGTGCGTGAGAATAGTGGGTGTAATACATCATGTTGGGTTGCAGTGAACGCAATACTTCTGTCAATCCCATGGCCTGAGTAAATTCCTCCATTTGAGTCCTATGTCGTGTTGGGGGTCGTTGAGGATACCTATCTCGTGCATCATTCATTGTCATATTAAAATCCCCTCCCAATATCAATGTACCTTCGGGGAGATCTAGTAGGATTCTGCCTAAGTCACTAAGTGCCTCTTTTCCCAGTGCTGGCGGGAGATATACCGACACCACATTCACCGGCCTCCCCTCCCAGGTGGCCTCCATCACAGCGAATCTTCCCTGCGGGTCAGCCCATGTACGGGTGGGCGTGAGAGCTAGGTTCTTCTGTACTAGGATGCCTGTGCCTCTTGAACCTGATGTAAACCCTGCGTGAACCATCAGTTTATATCCCCATCTATTGAGGGCTTTGCAAGTATTACCCACTAGGTGCGTTTCTTGTAGCAGTATTAAATCTGGTGCTTTTCTCTTGAGGTATTGAGACACTATTCCCCGCTTTATTTTGTTCCCCAATCCATTGACATTCCACGTCAATATGGACAACCATGTTTCTATTAAGCTACCTATTTTAAATTCACATTGGAGACTGGCGGAGTTCCTGCGGAGGTCATTGGAGGGGTGACCGGCTCCCCCAGTACGCCAGCAAACATTTTCCTACACCAGGAGTGTACATATTTTCGGGAATTTCTCTTGAGCGCCAGCTGTCTATACCTTGTCATCTTAGGGAGAACAGTCCTTTCCAAATCTGATTGAGAACAATGCATTGTAACAGTCAACGTTGAAAATAACACAAAAAAAAACCCCACCATCCCTCCCGCCCTGCCCCGCTCCCCGCTCCCCTGCCGGTGGATTTCCAACTACCCACACCCCAACAAGGCAGAGTGCCTGTCGCCCCCCTACCCAGTTGCGAGGTGCTTGGGTTACAACCCTCCCTCCCCTGCCGTGAATGAAGGATATGAGCATATTACAAATTGTGTCATTCTAACATGTCCCAGTCCCATCTTATGGTTGTACTTCTAAAACAGTTCGATGTCATTTGGTTCGTCCAGATCATCACTAGTGGAGCGTACCTTGTCTGCCAGGAGATTGCGGAGAATATTCAAATATCTTGTAAGGTGCCTTACCCCATACCCAGGGGTGTTGTCGGTCTCTTAGTCCACACCCCTCAGATTCCATGATGACTAAAGTCTTTTAGCCCTTTGATGTCAAGTGTGGTTGGATCGTCTCGTGGGTTGTCGACATTTCTCAGTCTATTGTTACGGGATCTTTCATTTTGGCTTCCATTCGGTCTCCCCACTCTTCGCCAGCCCTCCAACCACTCCCATGTCTCTTCGGGGAGGAAAAAAAACACGTTTTACCTTCGGATTCAATCCGGAGTTTGGCTGGGAAGAGCATGGAGTATTTTATTTCTTTGTCCCGCAGCGCCCTTTTAACAGCCGTGAAACTGCGTCTCTGAGCTTGGACTTTGGTGGTGAAGTCCGGAAAGAAGGTGACTGCACTATCCTCCAGGTTCAATGGAGGGTTGGCCCGTGCTGTTTGAAGTATGACGTCACGGTCACGAAAGTTGAACACCCATGCTATAATCGGTCTCGGTGGGGCTCCCGGTTTCGGTTTACCTCCGGGAACTCGGTGAGCGCGTTCAATGGAGAAGTAACTGGATAGACGCTTCGGCTGGAGTTTGGTCAATACTAGGTCCTCGACAAAGAGGTCCGCCGCCGGCACTTCCGCCCGTTCCGGGACTCCCAGGATACGTATGTTGTTTCTGTGCGCCCTTCCCTCATACCCATCAAGTAACCCTTCCATTTTCATCTGTTGGTCACGCAGTTGGGTCACTTGTTGCTTAAGGAGAGGCGTATCGGAGGTTAGCGTTTCAGTAGCCTCTTCCACTTCCTTCACTCTGGAGTCCATTTTCCGCAGGTCGGCTCTGATGAGGGAAACCTCAATATTGACGGAGTCAATGCGAGTTTCTAGTGAGGTACGCACACCAGCAATGGCTTCCATGACATCTTGGAGGGTCAGATCCGGTTGGGGCGTCTGGGGTTGAGAATTTCTTGTGCCCCCTGTTGCGGTCATGTTGCCTTCCTCTCCCATCTTATCCCAGGCAAAGTTGGTTAATTTGCTTTGGATCTGTGCCTTGGTTCCCTTTCCGCTGGCCATTTTCACTCAGTATGGCGTCTCGCCCCTCCAATTGCACAGGGTCCCACACCAGTACTCGCCGCCGCCTGCGCAGGGGGAGTTCTACCGCTGCCGGCCTGTCGGGTTTCCTAGTCAGGCGGGCAGTCCGCATCCTGGAAGAGGAAGTCGCAATGGGCGTTTTACTGGGTCACTGTACTGTGGGTACCAGGGAAGGGGGGGGTCGCAGAGCTGGGAAAAAAAAAAAGCCTGCAGTCACACCTCAGATTCTCCACAGTTCTCGCTGCCCATCTGGTGTATTGCAACCCGGAACACTCAGGAGGTGCTGTTGGAGGGTTATTGGGCTTCGTGGCACTGATGTTGAATCCCTTTCTTGCCCCCTCTGATTAGGTGGGTTATGCCCTTACATTGTAGCACGTCTTCGGTGCTTGTGGGTCCTATTGTGACCACTGCAGCTCGTGGGCCCTTCTTGTGTGGCAATTGTCATGCGTGGCTGGCTTTTCGGCTTTTCATCAGTAGAACCCAGCCCCCCGTGAGTGTCTCTGTTTGTTTTGGAGCCAGTACGCAGCTCACCCCGACGATCGCGCTGCCCGGTGGTCCGTTAGTTTCATCAGCCGGCCGCCGATGGCCGTGTGGGGGCAATCTTCCGGTTCAGTGATGTTGCACACTAGGCCGCAAAGCCGGGGCCTCAGTTACTCGCTGCTCGTCGTGGCCTCACCCGCAGTCGGCTTATTGGCCCCTCCTCCCGCCGGTGCCTTAAATGCCTCCGAGCCACCACCGAGTTCGGCGACGTTACGTTAGTTAGTGGGCCATGGGTTTCTCTGTGAGCCGCTTCCGTGCCCCGTGACAGTTATTGCTTGCGTTGTGTTTTGGTGTGCTCACCTCCTCAGCTGGATGAACGCGGAGGGGCCGCCATCTTCTCCTCGCACGGGCTCCGGGCACTCCGTCGGCGCTGCAACGTTCCCATAATCCCCACAGTGGTTTGCACAGAACTGGCGATCCGGACTCCTCTGGGACTGGGATCCCCAGTTGCGGGGGGATTCCTGCAGAGCAACTGCCGGATAGCTTCAGGATTTACGGCGAGGGCAGCGGAGCCGCTTTAGAATGCGGCCATTCCCGATGCTGAAATTAGTTTTTGTTCGCCTTAGGACACTGTGCTCTTTACTACTGCTAACCAGTGCTAAAGTGTGTGTGCTCACGCCTTAAAACATGGTAAAGCTGGCTTATAACCATTGGCCCATTTAATTTAGTCATAAGTTCCTAGAAAGTGGTGTTACATGTACCCAGTGCCTGAATATTAACTGCTACTAGTGGGCCTGCAGCACTTATTGTGCCACTCACTTACATAACCCTCTAAAACATGTCTCAGGCCTGCCATTGCAGCATGTGTGCAGTTTTAAACTGCTAATTCGACTAGCAAAAAAACCTTTTGCCAAGCCAAACCTTCTATTTGAAAACCTACCTCGTACCTAAGGCAACCACTAAAGAGACCATAGGGCAGGGTGCATTGTATTTAAAAAGTGGGACATGTACTTAAAGGTTTTACCTGTCCTGGTAGTGAAAGGCCTACATCTCCCATAGGATAACATTGGGCTAACTTATTACATCAATTTTGTGCCTGCAGTCTGTGTTCTGGTTCACATGACTGTCAATAGAGAGACATTTTCTTATTCCTCCCAGACAGTGAGACATAGAGGGGACTAGGTGTTGGCAGGATAAGAGGGGCGGAGCTGCTGTCTGGCCCACTTACATTTCAAAGGCTACCTCCAGTGCACTCACAAAGAACTTGACACATGTATGCTTGTCACCCTAGACCTCTTGGAGCCTCGGCAGGGGAATGGGAGACAATTCCAGAACCAGATGTAGAAAGACCTACTAGTCTCTCCCACTTCAAATGCTGGAACCAGGCATAAATATTGGACCCTCAGACCCTCTATTCAGTTTACAGCCTTGCTGCTTGAACACAGGACAACTAGAGAGACTCCAAGGGCTAGTCGGTTGGCCTCCTGCTCTGAACTACAGGGACACAAAAACCTCCAACAACCTTGAACCAGCATCTGGACCCTGCCTGAAGTGAGTCCTGACCCCTAAGTGGTCTCCAACCAGTCCTGGATCCTTGGAAGTGGTGCTAAAGTTGCTGTACCAGCCTCACCCTTAAACGTGGGACTTTCAAAATTTTCCACCAAAAAGTGGCCTGAAAACTTACTGGAGACTGGGACCTACCTGCTTGTCGATCCATCCGAGGTGCATCACCAGTTGGCCTGATTTTGCAGTAGTTCTTTTTCGTAGCAGCAAACACTTTTCAGCTGTCCCTCTCAGAAGGAGTATCCGGCCTTGTGAAGTTGGCGTCAGCTACAGCCGGCAGCGTCATCAATCTAGAGATTTTCTACTTCGGAAAAATTGACAAAGTCAGAACATAGAAATCTTCACAGTGACTTTGTCAGGCTGCTCCCCAGGTCCGATGTGTGGCCAGGCACCTCGAAGTACACCAGCTGCCTTGCCCAGCTGAACGTTGCCATCTCAAACACAAGGAGATGATGGACGGAGTGCTGAAACTTTTTAGGCACTCTCCCCCAGTCACAAATCTGGGTTGAATCCAGGCCTGAGCGTAGTTCGTGGAGTTTCGCTACGCGGAACTCCGCGAAGTGACAAAAAAACTCAGCGGAGTTCCGCAAGTGGAGGAGTGCAATGCGAACTGCCGTTCATGCCGATCTTCCTGCCGTTCGGTTAGAAATTCTACCCGAGCTGCAACTCGCGTTCGCCAACTTACTGTTCGCAAGCGGGGAAAAAACTCAAGGGCACTACGCGGAGCGGAGTTTTCTGCACCCCTCATCAGCCAGGCTAGCTTGAATCCAGTGGCAAAGTGAGCAAGGGACCCACGTCTGGGCATACCCTGCCAACTTCGGGCGAACAAAGCAAACACAAGGAGATAATGGACGGAGTGCTGAAACTTGTGGGAACTAAAGTCCCAAACTTTCAATGACCATCTTGGAGCTTCCAGACGCTTAGAGTATGTTTTGGACACTTTGGGACCCTCTGAGGAACTTCAGGAAGAAGTTCCTGAAGTTTGGAGCATTCTGGAGCAACTTTGAGAAAACCTCCATAAGTGGACCGACTCGACCTGGCCCGCCAAGCCGGCGACCCTCAACCGTGACTCAGTCAGCTATCCAGGTTAATCCTGCTGAAAAGCTCCGAAGGTCCGTCTTCCAGAGTTTGACTAAGAGCTCATTGAAAGTTAAGCCGGTGCACCCTGACCGAAGCTGGCCTGGTGAAGAGCAACAAGGGACCACCAAGGAAAAAGCTCTGGAAAATGTTCTAAGTGCGAACGTAGAAGTCGGGACCGGCTCAACCGCAAGAGTCAACCACTCCATTGTGGTCGGCCAGAAATTGCGACTTTGTCCAGGTCTAGCGCGACCAGATGTCCCAATAGGCGCTATAGGTTTCAATGTGTTTATAGTGCTAAATCTTTAAAAAATCATATCTCCAGTTCCCTACATTGGATTTTTGTCATTTTGGTGTCATTTTAAAGATAAAAATATGTCCTATTTTTATAAATTGGAGTTGGATTTTTATTCTGTGTTGTGTCTTAAATATTTACTGAATTAGTGTTTTTAAATGCTTTACATACCTGCCTCTGAAGTTAAGCCTGTCTGCTCGCAGCCAAGCTACCAAGGGTTGAGCATGGGAATAATTTTCTGAGACCTATTCTCAGCCCTAGTTTGTGCTAGGGGCCTTATTGCCAGTGGTAGATGTATATTTACCACTACTAATAATCCACTTTCCAACATTTTGGTATTCAGTGATGTGGAGGAGGACTTGTGTTTAAAAAGTACACCTTTCAGTAAAGTGAATTAAAATTCAAAAAATCCTCTAAATTGCCTTGGAACAAAACTTTTGAATTTGATTTTGGGAATTTGGACTAAACTGTTTTTAATCCATTGTTTTGATTATTTCAAAATTGTTCTACGTCTGTTGTGCTAGTTGTTGTGACCCAAAACTAGAGAACCATGGAGCTAGACCTAGTAAACTGCCTAGGCTCAGGATGGCTGATCTGAGGGTGCAGTGTAGGCTTAGGGGGCTGCCTGCTTCCAACAAGATTAGGAAGGCAGGGTTGCTTAAGTCCGTTAAGGCCTGGGGTAGCAGAGTAGATTCAAGGGGGGGTGGGGGTTGTTCCTCCCAGCGTGACCAAGGAGGAGGAATGAGGATGATGTCTCCTCTATTAGTTCCAGTGTTAGCCATATAATTCCAGGTGGTGGGAGGGGGGCATGGTGCTCTACTGAGGAACCACCACTGCCCCTTGCAGAAAGGCAGCTTGAGGCCCAGTTAGCTTCCATTGCCTTGGGAAGGAAGAAGCCAGAATTAGCTAAGGAGAGGTGTCTGATGGAGGAGGAGAAAAGAAATGGTGACAGTGAAAATGATGAAGAGTTTGAGATGTCCAGGGGTGGTGGATTTGATTACAAACTTCCCAAGGGTACAGTACCCAGGTACACAGAGGAGGATGACATTTATAAATGGTTGACTGCATTTGAAAGGGCCCTAGAGATGTAGGGGGCCTGCCCCAAGCATTGGGGTTCACTATTGTGGGAACTGATTTCAGTTGCTGGAAGGGATAGGCTCCTAACCGTGCAGGGAGAGGAGGCAAAGTTCTATACTCACATGAGACAATGTCTAGTTGAGAAAGTTGTTCTAACCCCAGAGCAGTACAGGGTGAAGTTCAGAGACACCCAGAAAGTGAGTAGAAAGTCATTGGTAGACTTCTAGGACATCTCACGGAAGGCAGTAGAAGGCTAGAGTGTTGGTAACAAAGTTGACACATATGAAGGATTGTGTAATTTGTTTTTGAGAGAACACATTTGAACTCATTGTGTTGAAGGGAAGTTCCGCCAGTACCTAGCGGACTCAAAGCTGTCCAGTCCTAAGGACCAAGTCAAGACAGCTGATGAGTGGGTGAGAACCCGGGTTTCCACTCAGCACCAGAGGGGTGACCAGAAGAAAGGAGGACAGGTCCCTCCCCAGGGGGAAAGCCCAGGGAAAAGAAGGTCAAAAGCAGAAGGAGTCCTCCAAAGACCGACAAAGCCCTGAACAAGGAGGGAAGGGCCCGAGCCAACCCTAATTCAAAGGGAGGTAGTATCAGGGAAAGAATGGTAGTTTCTTTCATCCCTCAAAGGTCGGTGTGTGTTTCGACTGTAACCAGCCAGGGCACAAAAGGGGAGATGCTGTCTGCACCAAGAAGCCCCCCGACCCCCACTAAGGGGCCTTACCCAGGGATTGCCAGTGTATGTTTAGGGGTAGATAGTGCCCCAGAGAGGGATAGGCAGGTAGTAGAAGCAACCTTAGTGTCCCTGGGTGAGGTGAATATTGCAACCCTGGCTGCCTTGCCTCCAAATATGGATACGTACAGGCAGAGGCCTAAAGGTAATGGGACAGAGGTTGAGGCCATCAGAGACACAGGGGCTAGCTTAACTAGGGTTGTGGACCATCTGGTACCTCAGGAGATGTTGCTACCTGGTGAGTGTCAGATAGGGGCACACACTTTCTGTCCAGCTATCTGACTGCAATGTGGGATGAGTGTGGTGTCAGCTACAAGTTAATCACCCTCTATCATTCCCAGACAAATGGTCTGGTGGAGAGGTTCAACAAGGCCTTGAAGAGCATGATCAATGGGTTGTCTCTAGAAACTCAGGAGGAGATGCAATGTTCTCCTCCCATGCCTACTGTTTGCCTACAGGGAGGTTCCACTACAAGGGGTTGGGTTCAGTCCCTTTGAGCTGTTGTTTGGACACCCTGTGAGAGGGCCATTGTACCTGCTGAGAGACTGTGGAGAAGCCTCTCAAAGAAGCAAAGGACAATGCGCTGGACTATGTGATAGGCCTGAGTTCTAGAATGGCAGAGTACATGTACAAGGCAAGTCGGAAACTGGAGGCTAGCCAGGAGCTCATTGGTACAATCAGAAGGCTACTGTCTGAATATACTCTGGGCCAATTGGTTTGGGTGTTGGAGCCTGTGGCTCCCAGGGCGCTCTGTGATATGTAATAGTAGAAGGCTCTATTAGAACCTTCAGAATGTCATGTCATGTATATTCTAGATGTGGTCAGTTGCCACTGGACGGTTGAGTGGTTGAGGTGAATAAATTACACCTGCAGAATATGTAGGACTGCAATGTGTATTATATATATGCAGTGAATACCACATAAATTTGGCGACGAGCACGGGATCTGTTCACACTGTCACCACAACATTCAGTGTGTAGAAAGAAAGAGCCTGTTGGTTGCTATACTCACTGCGTTATTTGCTCTGGTGCTGAGAGTTCGTGAGGAAGTCTTGGCTAAGCTGCGGTGTCCAGTTGGCTGAGGCGGCTGTTTGTGAGCCGGGCAAGGAGGCGAGGAGTCCGGCTTGGCCGATGCGGGTTGAAACGCATGTGCGTTCCATTGTGGCCGTTGTGGAGCTTTGCGGTCGATTGCCTTTGAAAATAAAAAGAGCTCCAACGGTACAGCAGGATCATTCTTCTCCAGAAAATGGGCTGTTTGATTACATGAGGAATGTTGAGGAACAAGCCCCATTTCCCAATGAAATTGCAACTATGGCATGCGTGACGACGCACAGTGGCCATTTTAGGTGTTTTGGAAGTTCTACATTAGCGGCAATAGGTTTCAAGTTGTTTGCTGCAGTGTGCTTTTCACAAATGCCGATTTGAGCAGAAATCTCTGCGATTGGCTCACCTTTTCTTCAAATACAGATCTTTGCTTTGTATGTTAAGAGTCTAGCAGCCCAAGAAGAATCCTTGCCGGGGCTTTGCTGGACGGAACTGAAGAATCAGCCAAAAGGAAAGAAAGACTGGCCAACCGCACTTGACCAAGCACTACTCACGCTTAACCTGCACGAAGCCTGGGATACAAACTATAGCTTCTCTGCATTTAAAAAAATAGCAAACAATGCTGCAAAACAAAAAGCCTAGCTATTATACAAAGCTGCCTTGGCCAAGGAAAAACACGGCTGGTTGGTTTTATCTTCATACGAGATCCGGTCACCACAGCCGTATCTGGTCCATCATATAACTCCAACTGTTCAGCATTTTCCACACTTGATTTGACTGGGAGCCTTTTGCTCAAAAGATCAGGTCCCAACATGGAAACAAACATGGCCGACCACTCAGTGTAGACTTTGTGAACAGGCGGAAGAGTCACTTTTACACCTTCTGGGTATCTGCCCAGCTGTGAACAACTGGAGAGGACATTTTCTACTCCCTGCTCTTCGTTCTCTCAGAGTTAGATCATGCCGATCGGCCGTAACAGCATTACTAAATACCCAGTTGTTACAGACTTCATGCAGGGCAGCCAAATTCTTGCACAAGTCAGCACATTACTACAAAAATCGTACAAATAGTGCTTACTTTGGTGTTATCCATTACATGACTGTTACATTAAATTTGCATATTTTGCACACACATTTTTATGACGTGGCTGGTGTAAAGGGCTCAGTTTAGATGTACATTGTTCATCTGGCATCAACTAGCACGTGGTACACTTTCCTCATGTCTTAATGCACTTAGTGCCAAGCTGTTTAAGATTGTGTCATCTTTAAAGTGATTTGCACATTAGTATTTTGCACACGAATTTTAACTACGAAATTAAGGACGAACGTTATCTGGTATTGACTTGCACATAGTTCACTTTCATTTTTGGTTTTAGAGGTATAGCGCCAATTTTCCAGATTGGTGCAAAGAACTGAACAATTATCAGTACGGACAAAGAGCTTCGACACAATCACTGGGAAGCAGCCAGCTGATACTTCTACATTCTGTATTAAAATGTGCTGACTTGGTATTAAATATACTAGGTGCAAGGTTTTTATGTAACAAGATTAATTTTTTTTTTTTTTTTTTTTTTTACTATTTTACAAATTTAAAATGTAAATAGGCATGCTTGTCACACTGATGATTTTTAAGTTAAAATTGTAATGGTTTTAATTAACTATACACAATAAAATTAATTGTAGTAGGAGTCTACATGTTTTTTTTAATAAAAGCAATTAGAAGGTGTTATTTCAGAATTGGTTTTAGTTTAGTATGTACTGTGTGCCTTGACCATCGGTGATTGGCACACCATTTTTGAAACATTTGTTTGAGAGCCAACTGGAGTTGTGTCATAATGATTGGCATACCTTCCCTTCAGTTGAAGTCCGCCTTAGTCAAATTGTTGGTGCTCAATCTTTTGGTGTTTGGAACATCTACAGCAGCAAGGTGACAGTTTGGTGAGCGGAGGCAATTGAATGAGATCAGTCAGGTGCCAAATATTTCACCACTTTGGATCTAGCATCCACCTACCATCAGGCAGAGCTAGATGAATCCTCACAGGAGTGGACTCCATTCATCACACTACCGAGAATGTTTACATTTCTGAGAATGCAGTTTGGTTTAGTCTCCCCAGCCTCGGTATTCCAGCGGATAATGTCCAGTGTATTAAAAGGAGTCACAGGTGTGAAATGCTATCAGGATGATTTATTGATGTATGGTAGCACAAAAAATGAACATCATTCTAGGGTGTGTACTGTTTAGGAGAAGTTGAGGAAGGCTGGATTAACCTTGAGAAAGAACACATGTAAGTTCTATGTAGAAGAAGTTAATTATGTGGGCCATTGTATTACTGGGCAAGATGTTTTCCCAAAGAAGGAGTTAGTGGACACCTTTGTGAAATTACAGGAACCTGGTAATGAGGAAGAGCTGGTAACCTTTTTTGGGAATGGTGGAATATTACTGTAAATTCACACCAGGTTATGTGGATAGGACAAAATAGCTCAGGACGTTACTTGCAAAAAATTTGAGTTTTGAGTGGAGTTAAGAATGTGATAAAGAGTTCAGTTCAGTCAAGAACAATTTGAAAAAAGCACCCTGTTTGCAGGCATTTATTCCAGGTGAGGAAACTTATATTATGACTGACGCCAGTGCAAAAGGCTGTAGGGCGGTATTGCTTCAGAAAAGGAATGGAATTGAACATTTGATAGCTTGTGCCTCTAGATGCTTGAGAGGTTCAGAACAGAATTACTCACCCATAGAGAAGGAGGCATTGGCAATCAATTTATTGGGCATTGAGAAAATACAGGAATTTGATTTGGGGTATGAAGGTTAAAGTATTTTCAGATCATAAACCATTTAAATATGTTTTTTCTAAGAAGGGATTAGATGCTACTGCTTCAAGAATTAGGAGATGGATTATATCACTGCAAGAGTATGATTTCTCTGTTGACTATGTACCAGGGGTGATTAAATGTTCGGCTGATTGTTTATCACTTATGGTAGATGTGGGAGAAATTGTTCGGGAAGATGAAAGGAATGTGGAGGAAGAGGTGAATGTGTGGGAGGTCACATTAGGAGCCATTAAAGAAGAAGAATGGATAGGTGAGGTACGCAAGAATCAGGAAATGACTAAGGTCATTGAGATGACGTTATTAGGGAATGGTAGGCATTTGGAGAAACCATGGTCTTTGATTTGTGAAGAGCTTTTAGTGATGAATGGGATGCTGACTCATGGAACAAAACTTGTACCACTGTGTGGTGTGCGTAACAAGTTACTCAATTTTGCACATGATGGTCACATGGGCATTGTGAAGATGAAAGAAAGATTAAGATTGCAGTTATGGGGGCCAGGAATGGATAAGGAAGTAGAAGGTGGGGTGAGAGACTGTATGCAGTATTGTATGAGTGCCCATGGTCTGTACGAAGCTCCAAAAATATCCCTGTGATGAAATTGCTATTGATATTGTAGGACCTCTACATGGTGAAAGTAATACTGCATATTTAATAATGGTATTAGTTTTGTATTCTAGGTGGGTTGAAGTAGCCTGTGTTAGAGATATTTCATCTGCTAATTTTATCACATTTTTTGAAGGCATATTTAAAAGGGAAAGTCATTCAAATTCGATGTTATCAGACAATGGTCCTCAATTTTGTTTATCAGAAATGCAAAGATTTTTAAAGGAATGTGGGGTTATGTATAAAAGGAGTTCTGTGTATCACCCAGAGACCAATGGGGCTGTGGAAAGGGTGAACAAAACACTGAAAGAAAGTATTCAGTTAGCAAGAGCAAATAACTTAAATAGGAAGTCTGTTCTGCAAGACAGGATAACAGCATATCGTATGTCCCCTCATTTCACGACAGGGAGGTCACCCTTTAAACTGTTCAAAAGAAGAGCGGCTAATTCTATGATGTGTCCAGGGTGGATGGTATGGAATGAAGGGTTGAAAGATAATGATGTTGGTGAATGGAGGGATAAGGAACTCAGGCATCAGGAGTATAGGAAACAGTTTGTTTAAAAAGGAAATGTGTAGGAGACAACCAAGTGGTTGTAGGTGACTGTGTTCAAATAAGGGCACCTGTGGGATGTCAACCACGGTCAAAATATACCAAAGTGGTCAAGTTATTCACAAATGCTGTGAAGACAGAGGATGGGAGAATTTGGAATAAAAGTCGGGTGGTGGTGGTTAAACCCTATTCTGATTCTGCTCAAATTCAACACAGTCAGATCTACAATCAGTACTCTGGACAAGGTGGTGATGTAAGGCATACGGAGTCACATTCACATTCAGGGCTAGTTAGGGAGAGGAGTATTTGAGTGCGAAAAAAACATAATATATGAAAGATTATATTTTTGAGGTTTAGTGGTGGCATTTGATTTTTATGTTACATGATGCACAGTGTTTTTATGACTATATTGTAATATAGAGACTCTTCTCTTATGTTGTTATCTTCTTAGGAAATGTGATATTTAGGTGTAGTAGTTTTCTGGAACTCTTTTTGTTCTTTTGCCAGTCAAGTTCAATATGTAAGTTTACTTGTGTTCATAAATGGGGAAGAAGTGTGATATGTCATAGTGAAAGGTTCTATTAGAACCTCCAGAATGTTATGTATTCTAAATGTGGTCAGTTGCCACAGAATGTTTTTTTAAACTTTTTTTTGACAACAAAAACATATCACCAACGATACAGCATATAGGGGCATACCTTCGATGTGGTTGGTAATACTCGGTACAGGTAGCAGCATTAGAGATAGCAAGGCACAATAGGGGTACATATTCATCCATGAGTATAACACAGTGAGGTACAGGCATGGGATATACCAAACACACACACAGGTCGCGGACTGCTGGAATCAAGTCTCTCGCCCCCCAGTAACATCAGGCTGATCTTCCCCATCCGACCCGCTTCCCCCACTCTCTAGAGTAGTGTGGGCGGAGGTCTCTCCCTCCGTCAACCACGAAGTACGCATTTCTCGCCAGTCCATCAGGTCAGCTTGTAGTTTCTCGTCCCTACGGTTAAGTTTTATATGTGCTTCTTCGGCTAGAGACCACTCCTGCACATCCTTAAGCCAGACCGGCAATTCCGGGCCTCTCTGTCCCATCCATGTTATGGCCACCCTACGCCTAGCCAGCACAAGCATTAATTGTAGCAATTTATATGGAATTTTCCTTTTCTTGGGCTTCCTTACGGATGCAAGTAGGCAACTCAAGGGTTCTAGTTTCAACTGGAGGCCTGTGGCTTCACTAATTTTACTGACCACCCCCGTCCAGAACTGCCTAACTTCGGAGCATTCCCACGCCAAATACAAAAAGCCCGCTTTTTCTATGGCGCACCTCGGGCATCTATCGTCCCTGTCACGTGAAATGCGTTTTAATGTTACCGGGGTTAAGTAGGTGCGATGTAGGAAATTGAAATGCATCAGTTTAAATCTGGCATTGCAGGAGACAGTGCGTGTGAGGGTGCATATGTATGCCCACTGTTTCTCCTCCAAGTGGATGCCTAAATCCTTCTCCCAGGCAGCCCTGGACGGCGGTACTGGGGGCGTGGAGTCCTGTTTCATGGCTTTATAGAGGAGAGAGATCAGTTTGCGACCAGCACCTCACGTAAGGAGGATATCTAATGTTTGTGTCGGATGTGGAATGTCTGGGTATTGTGGCCAGGTGACCTTTACCACCTCCTGGATACCTCTGTAGTGTAAGAATTGCCCCTGCCCGAGGCCAAAGCTCTCCTCCGCCTGCTCATAAGTGAGGAATGTCTCATTGGGAAAAAGTTCAGCAAGAACCTCACAGCCACCCTCCCTCCAGGAGTGGAACGACATATGCATTCCTATGTCTATAAAGGGGGCCAGTGTCCAAATCTGTAGCTCCCTATGAAATGGTGCTTTCCTTAAGACTTTCTCAACAAATCGCTGCCACGTGTCGGCCGTGTGTCTCACCACGTAGGGGAGAGTTGCCTCCGCTCCCCTGCCCTGCATCAGCGCCGTCTGTAGTGCCAGGGTATCCGCCCTGCCTGACAGAAGGCATTTTTCCCAATTGTCCGTGTCAGTCAGCCAGTGGGCCGCAGGTTGCAATTGTGCGGCGTAATAGTATAGATCAAAGCGTGGAACTTCCAAGCCACCCTCTTCATAGCTGCGTATGACAGTGTTTAGGGCTACCCTGCTTCGTCGTCCGGCCCAGAGCAGGGACATGAGAATCATATTCAGGGTCCTGGAGATGCGCGATGGCAACGGGCATAGCAAATTCTGGAGGACATATAGGGTACTGGGAAGGATCACCATCTTGGAGATGGCCAGCCTACCCATCAACGACAGTGGAAGGGTGTTCCAAAAAGTCACAGAATGTTGTAGGGACGTGAGTACCCGGTCTATGTTCCTGACCAGCGCTTGTGCGTCCGTCGGCGCAACCTGTATCCCCAGGTATCGGAAACCCGCCCGTTCCCATCGCAGCCCCAGGTCCGGGAGATCCTCCAGGGGCACAGAGGCTAGCCCCGCCAATGGAAATATCAGGGACTTGTTGCGATTGAGCCGCAATCCAGATGCCTCTCCAATTGACGCAGCAGTTCAGGCAGTGCGTCCCGAGGGGAGGCCAGATAAAACAGGGCATCATCAGCGTACAGGGAAACAACGTGGCTCGTGTCGCCCACTCGAATTCCCCACTGTTCCATTTCCGTCCGGACCCGAATCGCAAATGGTTCTATGGCCAGGGCGAACAATAGGGGCGAAAGTGGACACCCCTGGCGAGTGCCCCTACCCAGCTGCTATTCTTCTGAGAGAGCTGCCATGAGAGCGAGAGCGAGAGCGAGCCGGCGCCCCCCGAGCTTAACCTCGCGCGAGGGTCAGTATGCGAATCCAGCAACATAATTGGGGTCCCAGCCACATGACCCGTAACACCTCCAAAAGATTATCCCCAATCTACCGTATCAAATGCCTTGGCTAGGTCGATGGAAACAAGTACCATCTGTTCCACCCGATCACGTACTTCACGCATTACGTGATTAAGCCAGCGCAGATTCATAGCCGTGTTCCGGCCCGGTATAAAACCACATTGGTCCTCATGCACCAAATGCGGCATATGTGGCCCTAAACAAGAGGCCAAGAGCTGACACAGAATTTTGGCATCGTATTAATCATTGTAATTGGCCGGTATGACGAGGGCTCATGGGCATCCCCTCCCGGCTTCAGAATCATACATATCTCCCCCTGCTTCATGCTGGGTGGGAGCTCACCGCGCTCAAAGGCCTCCAGATACACCTGCAATAGGAGGCGGGGGAGCGTGCCCGCAAAGGCCTGATAAAACTCAGGGGGGTACCCGTCACTCCCCGGGGACTTAGCCCTTGGTAAGCGCTGCAGCGCGGAGTGCACCTCCAGTAGCGTTCGGGGCTCTTCGAGGTACCGAATCAGAGACAGACCGTAGGTTCAGGTCGTGCAAGTAAGGGAGATAAGCTGACTCACCAACTGCTGGGTCCGCGGCATATACTAGTTGCAAATGGGATTTCAAGACTCGCAATAGCCCCACCTCAGAGTGGATCAGGCCACCAGTGGGCTTCAGCAGAGCCACAATTGCGGCACGGGCTTGTTCTCGTCAGAGAATCCAGGCCAACAAGCGACTTGATTTGTCCCCTTCCCTATGGAGGCGTTGTCTGTATTGTGTGAGGGTATACTTGTCGAGCCTGTCCCAAATGTCATGAATGCGTTCTCGAATGTCGCACTCCCTCATCCCGTCCTCTACGTCCGGGGGGTCTCGGATCTATGTCTCCAGGAGGTTTCGCTCCTCCGCATGCAGCTCCCGCTGGAGCTGCCTGCGGACCCCACATGTTAGACTCAAGCAGGCACCCCTCACCACCGCTTTCATGGCCTCCCATTTCGTGGCTCTTGACAGGTTGGGCCCTTCCCAGTTGAGGTCGATATAGTCAGTTATTGCAGATTCTATGTGTTGCTTCCCCACCGGGTCCTCGAGTACCTCCGCCGGCAACCTCCAAGTCCGGAGCGACGAGCCAGGGCCCCCCAATCAACCACGCATGCCACAGGGGAGTGATCAGATAGGAAACACACCTGATGTGTCACCTCTAAGGACAGAACAGTATCTGGGTTTGCCACTAAAATCCTGTCTAGCCGACTGTGAGTGTTGTGAGTGGGGGAGAAACAAGTGTACACTTTCTGGGTAGGGTGTCTCTGGCGCCATACATCCTGGGCCCCTATATTCCCCATAACCTCCCGGAGCTTCACTGTCATCTTCGGCTTCGTGCCCTTGCGAGGTGGGAACCTGTCAAGATCAGGATCTAGCACACAATTATAATCACCCACCCAGAGCAAAGGGACTTCTAGTTCCGACACCAGGACCTCCTGCAGGGCCTAAAAGAAGTCCGGGTCGTCCGTATTTGGGGCATAAGTATTCAATATAGCAATGTCTCGTCCATCCAGCTTAGCTCTGAGGAGTATGCATCTCCCATGAACGTCAGCTTCCATATACTGAAGGGCAAATGGGGTCCCCGGGGCCACCCACACAAGGTCTCCCCTGGCATAGGTAGAGAATGAAGAGTGAAAAACCTGCTCCCGCCATCTCTTCGCCAGCTTCTGAGCTCCTTTGCCACTGAATGGTTGAGGTGAATACATTACACCTGAAAAACATGTAAGACTGCAATGCTTATTTTTTATATGTGGTGAACACCACACTCTCCCTGACAAGTGGAGTGGCCCCTATCCAATCTTAGAAAAGAAGGGTGTGGTTACCTATCTGGTTGACCTTGGCACCCCCAAGAACCCTAGGGTCATGCATGTGAATAGATTCAAACTCCACCATGACAGGGCAGATGTGACCATGTTACTGGTCACTGATGAGGGAGTGGAGGAGGAAACTGAGCCAGTGCCTGACCGCCTCTTCACTAATGTGCAAGATGGGTCAGTGGAGGGAGTTGTACTCTCTCCCAAATTGAGAGACCAGCAGCACAGACACTGCAAGCAGGTGCTGGAGTAGTTTGCTGGCCTGTTCTCTTTGACCCTAGGCATTACTGAGGGGTGTGTGCACCACATTGACACTGGTGACAGCCCACCTGTGAAAAATACGCTGTACAGGTTGTCTGACCACGTACGAGCTGGCATCATGGCTGAGGTAGCTAAGATGCTGGAGTTGGGGATAATTGAACTGTCTGATAGTCCATGGGCCAGTCCAGTGGTGCTTGTGCCCAAACCTAATCCCCTTGGGACGACCAAAGGAGTTAAGGTTCTGTGTGGACTTCAGAGGACTGAATGCAGTCACGAAGACTGATACTCGCCCTATACCTAGAGCTGATGAGCACATCGACAGGTTAGGAGCTGCTAAGTACCTGAGTACTTTTGACTTCAGGCTACCGGCAGATTGCCCTTACAGATGGAGAGAAGGAGAGGTCAGCATTCTCCACCCCAGAGGGACATTATCAGTTCAAGGTAATGCCTTTTGGCTTAAAGAATGCACCTGTCACCTTCAAGAGGTTGTGAATAGGGTCTTGTCTGGGTTGGAACAGTTCAGTGCAGCTTATCTGGATGATAAAGCTTAATACAGTTCTACCTGGGGGATCACTTAAGTCACCTGAGGGAAGTGCTTCAGGCCATGCAGCAGGAAGGCCTGACTATTTAGGCAAGTAAGTGCCAAATAGGGCAGAGATCTGTGGTGCACCTAGGCCACCTTGTAGGTGGGGGCCATGTACAGCCTCATCAAGCCAAGTTTCAAACTATTTTGAATTGGACAGCTCCTGTTAGCCAGACTCAGGTTAGGGCATTCCTTGGACTGACTGGGTTTTACAAAAGGTTTGCTCAAAATTATGGGACCATTGTTTGGCCCCTAACAGAAGTGACTTCTAAGAAGAGGCCAAAAAGGTGGAATGGACCCCAGAGTGTCAGAAGGCTTATGACACTCTCAAAGCTATGTGTTCTGCACCAGTGCTACTGGCCCCTGACTACGCAAAGGAATTTGTGGTTCAGAGATTTGCTTCAGAACAAGGGATTGGGGCAGTGTTGTCATAGTTAAATGAGGAGGGCCTTGATCAGCTAGTTGCCTTTATTAGCAGGAGATGTCTTCCTAGAGAGAAGAGGTGGAGTGCCATTGAGAGAGAGGCATTTGCTGTGGTTTGGTCCCTGAAAAAGCTGAGACCATATTTGTTTGGGACTCACTTTCGTGTTCAAACTGACCACAGGCCTCTCAAAGGCTCATGCAGATGAGAGGGAAGAACTCCAAGCTGGTAAGGTGGTCCATTTCCCAACAGGGACTGGACTTTACAGTGGAACACAGACCCTGGGTATGCCCATGCCAATGCGGATGGACTTTCCACGTTTTCCCACTTAGCTGATGAGGACTACCATGGTGCAGGTTAGTAACCATCACCTTTTGTTGGGGGGGATGAAGGGGTGGGCTATGTTGCAAAGTCATCCTGTGCCCTGGGTACCCACATTTTTTTCTGACTGGTACTGGTGGTAACTGGCTCTGACTGTCCCTGGGCTCTGTCTAACCAGGCGCAGGGCTAGTTCTATGTGAAAAGACACTTAGAATACAGTGAAAACACCTACAAACACTAGGGTACAGTATGGGTTGGGGTACCCCTATGATTGGAATGGTCAACCCTATAAGGCCCTAGTACATAATAAGGCAAGGAGATTTAGAGGCCAGTAGCCTTTTTGCACTTGCATGTGTGCACTGCTGAGAGCCTGAAGGCAGTTTAAAAGGAGCCCTGGGCTGCAGGACTGGTTTTAAAAGGTAAATTGTGCCCAAACTCTACTTTGGTGTTTGGGGCACTTAAAATTGATACACTACAATATTATGGCACATTAGGTACCCCCAGGGTCTCCCCTAGGTGTCCCAGGGGTGGGGGAAGACCCTTATTAAAGAGGTTGTATATGCCCAGGGGATAGAGAAATTGCACATTTCACTTCCCTCATTGTAGTAAAGTGCTTCCCAAAATCAACTTTTGTGCAAGGAGCACTGTGGAGTGAGGATATAAAATATCTTTTCATATTCAGAACCCCTAAAGTCTACCCTAGGTATTCCAGGTATGGGGAATCCTGTAGACGTAGGCAGGGTCCTTATAAAAGATGTTTTATAAGCCCTGGTGTTGGAGAAATTGCCCAGTTCATTTTCCCCATTGTGGACCGCAGCCACAAAGGTTACCATGGCAAGAAGTTATTAATTAATAACTACCGCTAGGAATTTAAGAAAAAATATCATCCAAGGACTTAGCAGAATGGTACTGATAAATCCAACAATATGCTATTGTTGAATTTATCCTAACATGTACAGACAAGAAGTTATAAGACTTTGTAAGCCAAAATTCAGCCTTCATATGCTCTGCCCTGATTGGCCAGAATTAAGTGGATGAGCCAGAGCAAGGGGGAAGGGTTGTAAACCATGATATTCTAAGTGAGGAGGGGACAGGCAGAACAAAACCATTCCCACCTGCACCCCCTACCCTCTGACCCCAGCCAGATGGCAGGCTTAAGGAAGGAATGTGCAGATGCTATGGAGAATATGGAGATGAGTCATCCTGGAGGTTGGTTTAGCCAGATCTTGCCTCTCTGCTGAGACTTCAGCCATATTGAATTTTAGAAGAATAGTGCTTTCGGGGAGACCATGGTGCCTCACTTTGGAGGAAACGGTCCTACTCTGGGGTGTTGCCCATGCGCCTAATTGGACAGCATAGCGCTCCAGCTTGACTCAGAGAACACTGAATAAGTATCCTAGAGGGGCAGAGCCTCTTAGACCTGCTGTTGATACTAAGGAAAGAAGAAGGGTCCATGCTGAAAGTTTGATTTGCACCAACCAGGCCCTGCACTGTGAAAGACTGCGCCTGCTTCACAATCTGGAACTACAGCCCTGTGGACCTACCTTGCTTCAAAAGGACTACAGAGTGGAGTCCCTGAAAGCTACAAGTTAACAGAGCTTACTTGGACCATCACCACCAAGAATCCCCAGCCTGAAGTGACTCCAGTGGATTTGTAAGGGGTTTGTCCAAGTGGATTGTGGGAACTAAAGTTCTAAACTTTCAAAGACCATCTTGGAGCTTCCGGACCTTTGGAGTAAGTTTTGAACACTTTGTAACCCTCTGAGGAACTTTAGGAAGAAGTTCCTTAAGTTTGGAGAACTTTGAAAAAAGCTCCATAAGTGGACTGACTCGACCTGGCCCACCAAGCAGGCGACCCTCAACCGCAAACAGGCCAGCCATCCAGCTTCATCCCGCTGAAAAGCTTTGGAGGTCGGACCACCAGAGCTCGTCTAAAGTCAAGCCGGCGAACCCTCACCAAAGCTGGCCTGGTGAAGAGTATTGAGGGACCCCAAGGAAAAAGCTCTGGAAGTCGGGAACGGCTCAAGTGTGAGAGTCAAGCCACCGACCTTCAACTACGCGCGGCCGGAATCCCTGGTTCGTCCCGCTGGAAAGCTCCGGACGTCTGACTTCCATAATTTGACCGGGAGCTCGTCGAAAGGCAAGCCGGCGAACCCTCATCGATCCCGGACTGGTGGGGAGCTTCGAGGGCCCTCGGAAGTAGAAGCTCCAGAAAAGTTTCTAAGTCAAAAGGTAAAAACTTTGTCCGAGGCCTATCGCGAGTAGTAGCCGCGCAGGGGTCAATGGCAGTCGGCCTGAAACTTTGACTTTGTCCTGGTCCAGCACTACCAGATGTCCCAAAAGGCACTTTAGGTTTCTATGTGCTATATAGCGCTAAATATTTCCTATTTTTATATAAATTGGAGTTGGATTTTTATTGTGTGTTGTGTCTTAATTATTTACTGAATTGGTGTTTTTAAATGCTTTACATACCTGTCTCTGAAGTTCAGCTTGCCTGCTCGCAGCCAAGCTACCAAGGGTTGAGCATGGGAATAATTTTCTGAGACCTATTCTGAGCTCTCGTTTGTAGATGTATATTTACCACTACTAATATTCTACTTTCCGACACCTTGAAAAACCAGTTTGACAACAGTTTTTCCCTCTGTTCCCGAGAAACCAGCTTGTCTGCCTAAACAAAAGAGCAACTGCTTCCTAATGTGACTACCAATTGCCCTTCAAAGGTGGTGTTGCAGGGATTCTGCTCAGGAACAGAAGTATGCTTGGGACCATATAACAACAGCATGTAGGGACGGAGTCACCATACCACCTCAGTATCTATGAGCCCGAGTCAGACTAGCTATAGTGCCTCACTTGCCCTCCTAACCTTCCCAGAGAAACAAGTGACTTGGCACCCCGGAATACAACAGTCTCGACCCTCTCAGGATCGTGGTAACAGGACAAACCCTTTCACTCTCTCACTCGTGCTTGTCCAAAATAAGATCAACAAAAGACATGAAGAAAGTTTATAATATTTATTGAAACTATCGTACTCTAAGATGCAGTATTTGCGCCACCATTAGACAACAAATGCTTACCAAAAATATCATTAGCATGGTTAACAAATCACAGACCATAAAAAGCCCCGTCATATTATAAAACAGCTTAGCCTAACCCCGCCCCTTTCTATTGAAGCTAAATGATTATATATTATAGATCTCTGGGATTAGTGGCGGACCCCGTACCTTAGCATACATAGGTGGATGTTCTACATCTTGGCTGGCGCAGTACTCATGCTTCAGGACCTTCGCTCAGTGTGTGCTTTTTCAGAACGCCTGTCCTCAGTTATATGACAAGATATGCGTGCTCACACTCAGCAGCTGCACTCTCTTGTTATATCTACGTGCTAGTGACTGACCAGAAAGCATAACAAGGGGCATTGTTGTTTGACCTTGTCTAGTGTGTTCAGACTAAATCCCAGAAAAAGAATAAAATACAAAAACATGTGCAGGTTCTGTTTGAAAATACAATGTGTCACAAAGACAAGCGTGTTATGTAGTAACGTGTGCAAAATGAAAGCGGCCTACTAAGTGCACAGTTAGGCTAACATAGGGAAAACGACAAAGGGCCACGCAAGAAACACACAACACCCTCCCTTTGGTCAGGATAATAGCACTAAATAGTATGAATGTAATTGAAAGATAAACTCAAAGCATAGCTTGTAAAAGTCATTCTGAAATTCTTTAAAAAGGAATTGTCAATTTGAAAAAAATAATCGAACTATGGTGATTCGGAGGAATTCATTGTGCCACTCACCAATTGAAAGGCCAGGGATTCCATAAAGGAATCGGATTCAGCACAAGATGACTGATCCAGAGCCCAAGTCACAAGTCACAAGTTCCAAAGAACAGACATGATCTTTGTTCCCAGCCAATGCTGGAATAATTACCGGGCATCCTGCATCCGTGTTAGAAGAGCATATATTCTGTGATCCAGGTGCCGATGCACATATTTCCTCGAAAGTGAGTGGCTCAAACCTCACATTGTAAAGAAGTCACAAACCTGAGGGACAATCCTGAAAATGGGTCGCTAAGGGACTCATTAGCAGTCCAATGTCCAAGGCAGCGGGTGTCTGTGAAGCCAGGCAAATATCCAGTGCCCATTCAAAGGGGCACCAGAGGCAGTGGAACATGTGTTGTATGCAGGTAAACCAGGCAGGCCAAAATGTTAAGGACTAGTTAAGATCCAGCTCTAACAGTAGAAATATTCCAAAAATCTGAAGCATACGCTCACGATAGTGTTGGAGTGGTTGTAGTTCCAAAGGGCCGGCAACAGGAACATCCATTGCGGCGAAGTAGAAATAGGATGAGAATGCTGCAAATGAGGAATAACAGCAACGGAAATCCTCCGAATACACTGGAAAAATGGAATGGATAAAAGCCGGTATTATTCCAAAGACAGTTTGGAATGAACTGACGAGGCCAGAGCTGACCACTCTAAAAAAGTGTGTGAGACTGGCCGTATTAGAGGCATTAAAAATTGGATGCACTAATTTACCAAAATGACTGTATTTCACTAGAAGTTCTAGCCACCTGCAATTTGAAGGTTTTGCAAGCAGATGTGAGAGCTACCTCCTTTTGAAACAATAATGCTTTGAGTCTGCTTAGATTATTGAAGTCTGTCTTTAAAGTTGGAATGAAAGGCCACAACGTGCTATCTACACTTCCATGCAGAGGGGGAAACAAGACAAAATATAGGGGACTCCAGCTCGCATTCCTCAGCAATCTTGATCGCTAAGCATTAAATAACTCCAATTTGAAAGGATCGTAATAAGGGGAAGAATTACGGTAACTGGAAATCCTTTTAAATAACAGGTCAAATTTAACGCAGAAGTATTACATGTGCCATAGATTTTAATTTGTTTGCAAACGAGTGACTGCCCGACAGAAGAGGTGCATTCTTCTCCAGTAAGGAATTCTTCGTTATTGGCATGTTCACAATATGTAAAGGGAAGTGACCATAATTCATGAACGAAGCTGCTCCCAAGGGGTTCATATCTACCGATAGGTAAAGAAATAACGCTGTGTATCAACCACACAGTTAAAGGTGTTTCAGCTATAGTGAACTGAAGTAGTTCCAATTTCTCTAAATGCAGCATTGTGTAAGTTGCGCATTTCATCGCCATCAGTTGTTGTTTGTGTCTTAAAGGGCAGAACAAAATTACTGCAATTCAAGTAGTGCCATGGTACGTGCCCATTTTTAAGAGTTTGAAGCCTCCAGCTAAATTGCAGATTATTATTATTTTATTGTTCGACCAATAGCATGATCATATACAGCTTAAAATCTTACATACAGACTTTATCAGATAGAACTTTAAAAAAAAAAAAAATCATAAAACTATGATTTAAAACCTTGCTTGGAGCTAAAGTCAATTATAAACTTAAAAAGTTACTATTTACAATCTATAATGGATGTACAGTATAAAAATACATTATATTCAGTCATCAAACCCAGGCACTTATTACAATGAGGCTTTCGATCGCTGCCACCAGGCATATAGTAAGTATCTCATTATTGCAAAGACAAGCCACTGTGTTGTGTCTGACCGAAATATACGTAGTGCCTCACGGGGGCGTGAAAAGGAAAGCAATCGACATGCTGGAGTAATCCATGTTTTCCTTATATTTCTGTGTGCAGGACACAAGAAGAAAAAATGTTCTATTGTCTCTGGCACAGTCAAACAAGATGGGCACATAGAGGAAATTGTAGCATTTGTCCAACTGTTTTTCCATGCATTTAATGGTAGAGTCCCAAGCCTGAATTGAATATATAGTGCTCGTGCCTGGGGTGGTTCAATTTCGTCCATGTACATATCAAAGTTAAAACAGCTTTTAACATTTAAGAATTGCAGGGTTAAAGTGCCACGTGCTATAGTATCGTTACAAGAGGAGTTTATAAAATCCCAATACCTCTTCTTCAATACAGGAGCCATTCTCTTAGTGATAGAACGAGGAGCCTCCCACATCATATCCATGCCCAGCCGATACAACCATTTCCTTACCCTGCTAAACCACGGCAGCTCGCCTTTCTGGCTTTGGAGGGCTAGTAATTCCTCCACTGCCTCTTTTACAGGAATCTCCGTATTGTTAGTCCAGATTCTAACCCAAAACAGCAGTGCTTTGAGGACGGCGAAGTGTGAGATGGATTTAGTACCCAAGTCGAGGCGTAGTGGCAGTATTGATGTGTTAATTGGGACATTAAGTATTGCTCTTAAAAATTTATTTTCCACTACCTCTAACTTTTTCGTATTCTCCAGACCCCACAATTCGGCTCCATATAAGGCTGCACCTAGGCCTTTGGCCCTGTGTATTTCGAGTGTGGGGGAAATTGGGCGAAAGGATGAGAGTCTTAACCTCCTTGCAATTGCGCAGTCCGCTTGTTGTAATGACGACTCACTCTTCTGAATTTGGGGAGTCCATACTAGGTTGTCACTGATTCTGACTCCCAGATAATCAAAGACCTTAACCTGTTCTAAATGCTGGGTACCCAGCATCAGTTTCCCCTTAGATAGTTTGTAGGGGTTAAAAACCATATATTTTGTTTTAGAGCCATTGATCTCGAGGCCCCGATCCTTACAGGCTTTATTAAACTTGTTCAGGGTATTTTGAATACCCATCGGGGTCTTAAAGAGGAGTAGTGTGTCATCTGCGAACAGCAAGGAGGGTAAGGGGCTGCCTGCTAGTCTAGGAGGATCACCCCCACAGTCATAAAGCTCTTTTATTAATTCATTGATGTACAAGGTAAATAGCGTTGGGGCAAGCACACAGCCCTGGCGTACGCCTTTAGAGATTGCAATACTATTAGAAAGGCTGCCATCTGAGTTCCACCTGATTCTAGCGTAATTATCATCATGTAGGCGAATCAATAACTGAAGTAAGTCACTTGGTAGCTTTAATTTCCCCAGTGTGGCCCACAGCTTATTACGATCAATGAAGTCAAAGGCTGTTTTGAGGTCAACGAATACAACATATAGATGGCCCTTCCCAATCTTCACTTCCTTCCAGATTAATAATAAAAATCTAAACACTTGGTCTAGAGTACTTGTAGATGACCTGAAGCCTGCCTGCAAGTGGGAAATGGTGTTGTTCTTCTCCATCCAGTTTTGAAGACGTGACAAGATTACTTTGCAGAAGACTTTTTGGGATACATCTATGAGACTTATCGGTCTGTAGTTTGAGGGATCCCCTTTCTCTCCTTTTTTAAAAATGGGAATTATTTCCGCCCCTTTCCAGGTTGGGGGAATATCCCCACCACGCCGAATGGCATTAAAAACCTTATGAAAAATAGGGCCCCAAATATTAGGCTCAGCTTTATATAGATCTCCTGGGAGTTTATCTAAGCCTGGGGCTTTTCCAGCCTGGAGTTGATTAATTGCCACTATAATTTCCTTCAGGGAGAACCCTTCTGCATGTTACAAGGTGTCTTCCGCTGCGAGTACCACAATTCCCTCCTCCATATTAGGGGCCACTCCAGTGTAAAGCTTTTTAAAGTAATCTTCCCAGACCTGTGGCTGTATATAATAGTCATCTTCACTGACCTGCTTAGTTGAGCCTTTAGTAAGTAGGTGCCAGAATAATTGGCTGTCTGTCTGTCTAGAGGCCTCGGCCAATGTGCTCCAGTTATTAGCCTCCCAGCACCTTTTTGCTCCCGCCTGGGCCCTTTTATACATCGCTCTCTTATTCACGATGTCCTCTCGAACTCCTTGCTTAACTGCCACCATGAGGTTAACCTTTGCTAGTTTACATTCCTCATTGTACCATGGGGCAGTGTTTCGTTTAACCGTATTAAAACTAAATGATTTACTAAAATGTTGTTTAATGCTATTGGTCAGTGTCTTATAACTGGTTAAAATAAGATCGTCGTCCTTTTGGTCTAGGTCACTAAGGACCATAAGGGTCTGGGCCACTTCTTCATAAATTTTTGGGAGTATTTGCCCGTCTGCTATTACCCTGGGCCATTTAATTCTTCTATTGTTGTTCGTAGTTACAGTAGGGGCTGTATTTTGAGGGGTTTTTGTTTATCAAAGATTGGGAGACCAATTAACTCCAAAAGAAGCGCATTGTGATCTCTATCATCACGGTCTTGGACAGTCATATCCTTGACATATGGCCACATGTCAAGGTCCACCATGATGTAGTCTATCCTGCTTTTAGTGTTCCCCCTCTTAAAAGTAAACTTTGCAGCCTCATCGGCCGATGTCCGCCCATTACAGGCTCGCACCCCGTGAGCCAGGGTAAGAGACAGTACCCGCCGCGCAACTTTAGTGAGTTTTTTTAATGGGAGAAGTATGTAACTTTTTAACACCCCTAGCTTGCTCTTCATCCTGTACTAGCTCTTGGACATAATCTACCGGCTCATAGGTCGTGTTAAAGTCGCCAGCAAGAATAAGGTAAGGCCCTCCACTACAATTCTCTAGGTAGTCTACAAGCGTTGTTATGGTTTCCGAGTTCTTATGAGGGCTGCTAAACCTATTATTGATGTTGACCACTCTAATTTGGACATTCCTTTTTGGCCATTTCAGATCAATACCAAGAATCTCCTGAGAGTCTACCCCAAGTTTTTTAATTTCACAGTTCAATGTTGTCTTGACCCAGATTAACAGCCCACCAGCCGGTCGTCCTGCTGTTGATGGCCTAGCCTCGATGCTAAATGTGGTAAACCCCACCCTATATACCCGCTCTGTCGCCCAGGTTTCCTGGAACAGGCATACATGATTACTATCAATCATCCTACCCCATTCAGGATCACTTAGCTTAGATTTAATTCCAGCGATATTCCATGAGACAATCTGAATTGATTTTTCAGCACCCACACTTCCCTGTGTAGTGTAGAATTGACGTTTATTGGTATCTGAGCTATCTCATGAAGTATTTGCTGGGAGGGGGGGGTGTTGGCTGTCTCATTACACACAGTGTTATCGATGGTTGTAAATCCCTCTGCGTAGGTAGTTGTAACTACATTATGTGCCGGTACACCACTCCCTTCATGTAGTCAGTCAGGACTATCCAAGTCAGTAAGGGCCTCAAATTTATTGCTGACTTCCATGGGAAAATGGACTTTCCTGCTAGGTGGATTCTGGGGTGGGTGGACATTAGGTGGGGAGTGCAACCTAGTCTCCTTGAGATGCCTATAGAAAAAGCCAAGTGGCATTAACTCAATCCTTTGTCCACGACCGTACCCCGGTCGTTCCCTCCAGCTTGAGAGCAACTGCCTAGCTAGGTCTGGAAATCTGCAGTTAATCACTATGCAGTCTCCCTCTACTACCTTCCGTAGTGGATGAACCCAATTCACTCTACGGGTGAACAAAATGTCATGAAAACATGAACTAGAGAAATCGATGTTCTGTGTTAACCAGTGAAAGACCTTATTCTTTAGTTGAGTAGAAGATTCCTTTTGCTCTCCCCCAAGTGTTGGTACATTAGTTAAGATCACCACGTAAGGACAGCAATCTGGGGGAAGGTGGAGAGTCACATCATTACTGTTTTCTTCACCTAAGGGAGCATTGCTCATTCGTAAATTGGACTGTCTAGACGAAACCATATCTTTCCTATTCAATGGCAGGCTGGTAGTATTGCAACCCGTGTGTCCAGCATGTTTATGCTGCCTAGTGTTATCCCTACAAGCGTCTTCACATGTGTCATGAACATTTTTCTGAACAGTGGACATTGCAGTAGGATGTGCTAGATTACAATGGGGATTTTCCGCCGTAGTGCTAGGTTTCCTACTATCTGCTCCCCCTAGATGTTCTGCAGACCCAGAACATGAAATGTCATAATTATCTGTCCCCGCGGATTGGGAGGAAAGTATCTTTTTCACATTTTCCACACTAGTTTCTAGATTATCAAGCCTGTTCAGGATGGGCAGCAATTTATTTTGAAGTATTTTTTCAAAACCATCCAGTAAGAGCTTGATGTCTTGAGGGGATAGGACTGTGGAAAAAGATGTTACAAGAGAGGGATTCGATTTTGAGGGTGATACTACAGTATGACTATTACAATCACCAGTAAGAGCCTGTCTGGCTTTTCTCTTGGATCTAGTATTAGCTACTAATACAGGCTCTAAATGCTTTTGTTTCCTCTTCCTTTTAGCTGGGGGACTGGGTGCTGGAGATGATTGAGGTTGGTGTGGGGGCAACTCAGGGCTAGCTAGTTCCTGTACAGAATGATCAAGAACATTGCTCTCTAGGACCGTGGCCTTTGTTTGAGCACCTATAGATACTTCCTGATTCATACATATAGTAGGAACCCCCTCTAGGGAAACACGGCGTTGGACTACAAGTATTTCTTTATCAATAACTTTTGCGGCTCGTGTTAGGAAGCAATCAAGAGTTGAATTCTGTAGGGACCTCGGTGTGCTCTCCCTTTCCCCCACCCGTCTTAATTTTGCCATAATTCAAAATAACTTAGATCAGTGTAGGGCAAAAATAAATGTAAAAAGTCTAGATAGTCAAGCGTGCTTACTTGGTGAGGTTCTTCTCCCCAAAAATTCTCACAGTATTCACGTAGTCCAGTTTTGGAAGCATGAAATGGGGTTCAAGAGGACAAAGCCAAGGGGGTAGGTCCAGCCCAGCCTTGTCCGGGCTTTGACGGGCCTGGGCTTGGCCCGGGCACGCCCGTGTTGCGGGAGCCCTGTGGAAGCTTTATGCGCCTCCTGGCGCTTCCCCCTGGCGTTGGCGGCGTGCGTGCCGCTGGGGATGATGGGTCTTGTGGTCTAGGGTCCTCCGGGAATGGCAGCAAATGACTCCGGCGGCAGTGGTGGCAGACAAGAGGAGCTCCCGCGCTGCGGGAGCCCTGTGGAAGCTTTATGCGCCTCCTGGCGCTTCCCCCTGGCGTTGGCGGCGTGCGTGCCGCTGGGGATGATGGGTCTTGTGGTCTAGGGTCCTCCGGGACCAGGAATGGCCGCAAATGACTCCGGCGGCGGCAGACAAAATGAGCTCCGGCGCTGCGGGAGCCCTGTGGAAGCTTTATGCGCCTCCTGGCGCTTCCCCCTGGCGTTAGCGGCGTGCGCGCCGCTGGGGATGATGGGTCTTGTGGTCTAGGGTCCTCCGGGAATGGCCGCAAATGACTCCGGCGGCGGTGGCGGCAGACAAAAGGAGCTCTATAGAGAGCTAAGCTGACTTTGCCCGTGATACAGTGTTGACATGTCACTTTGCATAATATCAAGAACAGACGATACAATGTTATTTAAATTGTAAATATGAGAAGACAACGTATTAATACTATTATCAACAACAGCAAGCACTTTATCCAAATTATCATGGTGAATTTGTCTTAAATGTGCAGCAGCTTCCATCTGAGATAATTTCCAAATTGCATTATAGGTAGCATAAATAAATCTTTTAGAATGTGGAGATTTGGGCCTCAAAAGAAAATATGATAGATTCATGTCTTCAGACAGAAGAGAAAGATGTTTCACTGCAGACAGTGTGGAGTGTTCCAACCACTGTTGGTGCAATGTTCCCACCGAATCGGTGGTAATAATAGAAGAATGTGGCGATTGAGAGCATCGAGGATCAGGTCTGTTTGATGTATACCCAGGTGTGGAATTAAGAAAACGAGCATAACAACAATTAGTTTCTACTGGCCACAATAACCACCCGTTAGGACCAGAAAATGTGGAGTTGAATGTTCCATTCTGCCCTATGCTATTTAGTTGTTGTTCTTGTAATTTGATAAACCTTGCCAATTATCAAAGTGGGCAATAGAGGGAATTGTTGGGACATCCACTTCTTTAATCTATGCCAATCCCAGACATGCAGTCTGCTGGACCGTGTCATCCAAGAAAATCATCTGTGTGGGGATTAAGCAGTCTCGAAACAAGGTTTCCATTCCCCGAACACGCCAAGATTCTGTTCCCCACATCGATTTCAAATCAATTGTGTTCCTCCAGGTGTCACATCCCCCAAGGGACAACCAGTTGACAAACGAAGCTGTATACAGAAGCTCGGTCCATGTAAGCACTTATCCCCTCGGTGGGGCAGAAACAAATCTGAAATAACATGACGTGGGGTCCGAAGTGTCACATCACTCAAAACACATGAACCTGTCTCTATGTGCTGTGGAACTCCCCTAAGGGGGAGCCAGACTGTTGTATATTTCCTAGGGTGTCCATAAACGGGCTTTCCAGACTCATGTCCTTATATAGGCACAATTCGCCTTGCCCTTATATAGGCATAAAATCCCAGACCTTATTTACGCATAAACCATGCACTCAAAATACAGGCATGGATTCCGACATCCGTCCACCCTAGCCTCACAACGAGTTCATGAAAAAAACAGACCCTTAGGCTGCGGGAGTTTCCCTTGCCCAGGACTATTGATTTCTTCAAGGACTCATATATTATGCATGAACCATTATTCCTTAGGGGTTCATTTATGATGTCTTTCGCTGCCCAACTCACGTCAATGCTAACATTTTCAGGTATAAATATACCTTCCCAAACCCCTGTAAATCAGAGGAGACCTCGACTTCAGAGGAGCCCGATTCCCGGCCGGACACACTGAGAAGACGCTGTCATTCCTGCACGCAGAGAGTCCAGCTTCCAGTGATCTAACTTCCCTTGCGGGGTGTTGGAGTTCGAGTCTAGGAAAGAGATTCCTACCTCTCTCATTCTTCAGGTATGGAGCAGACTAGAACCTAGAGGGACTCTTGGCATACAAGGCTTAACATACTCTTAGTATACTATAGTAAGGAATACTTCACCTACTTCTACTTCTCCCTACACCTAGGACAGGTTAGGTACACTGGGGTAGAACTAGGCTAGAAACACATCGTATGAGTACTCGCATTTTTAGGCTGTGTCATTTTATGTAAATGCATATATGCTGAAAAGATAATGCTAACGCAGTATTTATTTCTACTGCTCACTCTGTACATTATTTATCTTGCATACTGTCTTGTGATCGTAACAGCACATCTAACTTACAACAGAAACAAGACTGTTCAATAAATCCTTTATTGAAACGCCCGTCTGTTATTTCTGTGTAACTTTGAGAGTAACTAGACATGCACGACTGAGCTGAGTGAAATAGTTATCTATTGTTTCTACGACTCTGGGACACGTCCTGATTCTGTAAGGGAAACACAGTGGTCATGTTTTGCGGCTGCCAGAAACTACTCCCTTCTTGTCGTCAAGAAGTTTCGAGTGGCCTCTGAGCTAGCTGGCACAAGTAATTAAGTTTAATATACTCGATAGGGACATACCGACCTTAGTCCTATGTCAAACCTATAGGATATATTAATCCAATGCGCAGAGCCTATAAGGGAAATAGGAGCTACACTACATGGCGCCCAACGGTTTGGTAAGGCAGTAATTCAACGTTAGATACTGAGTAACTCAGCCGTGCTTTTTTTTTGTCTCTCTCAGAGACCCCTACCCATATACTCCTAAAGACGTCTGGAGTGGGCAGGGTTAGTATCCGCCACGGCTACATAGGGCAGTACCCTATATATTAGCTGTTTGGTTTAGTCAACGTTGAAGGATACAGTGTTCCACAATATTGTGCACCTTATCTTTGTTTCCTTGAAACTTGTTCTACATTTTTCATAAAACAAAATGACTGAAGACACCGGAAACGGTGGAGCTGCGGCTGATCCAGCCCAAGCAGCACTTTTTAACAATACAGGTTTAAATGAAACCGAGGAGGGTGTCATCGACATCGCTCCAAACGTAAGAAGAGCCATTACTCTAAAACTTATAAAACATGGCCTATCACCAAGAGGAGGTAGAGCAGTTTTTGTGATAGAGGCACATGAATCCTTTCAGACAGAGGTATTCTATTCATGGGTAATACTTCCTGAATCCAATCCAGTAACTCACATGTTTCACTTCTACAAAGAAGATGAACCACCAGAGGAATACATTCCTTTCGAGGATATTGAAATTCCATTAACATACCAAGAGCATCAGCTCTGGTTTAAAGGCGCCCTAAAACATCACAAAAACATTACCAGGCTCGGTCCACTAGGTAGACCAGGAGCAACATGGCCGATTCTAGCCGGCTATACACCTCATCCCGACATAGAAATAATGTCAGATGAGGAACTACTTACTCAACTCACAGAGTTAATAAAAATCTACAGACAATTGGTTCAATATGTCATGCGGACTTTCACAGTCCAACCACCATTAACAATTCCAAATCAAACCCCTCACCAGGGGAATACTCTAAAAATTACCCCACAGACTCTATACGCAGTCATGGGTAAAATGCCCACTAAGCGTGAGCAAATTCCATTTTGGATAGCTCAAAAAATTACTCAAATCGAAGCAGTATTTCCAAATACTAGCCCGAATGAGAAACACAGAATCCTAACCATTAGTTTACCAATGGGGATCACATCACAACTGGAAGACTGCACCACTTGGGGCTCAGTCTTTGCTGCCATCTACACTAAAACACACGCCATTCCGTCAATTGCGGTAATACCTGATGTCCTAAAACAAATTCAAAACGAATACGGGGCAGAGCCTGCTTTAAATTTAGGTATGAAATTACTGAAAAATTTCGACCAGGTCTCAACAATAATATTATCTAATATTAAAGGAGAGGCAGCAGCAGTGGCGATCCGACAAAAACTAAGGGAATTTGATGTTACAGAACATCAAACAGAGCTACCCAGAATTATAGAACAATCTTATGCAGAATTAGGCAGAGATAGTTTGGGTGGGAGACCAGTTAAACCGAAACTATCTGAAAGTCCTGAGAAGGACTCAATTAAACAAACTCCTACATCCTCTAAAAAGAAGTGGGAGTCTAATAAACAAAATTAAAATGAGAAACGTTCTCAATCCCGAGGTAGGTCTCCTCAAAAGGAGCCCTCTGAAAGGAGGTATAACCTCAGCAATAGGGATAATTTGAGAAAACCTGATAGGTATCAAGATACTGATACACGTTCCTCTCGTCCCTTTCAGGTCTCATCACAGACTTCGGAAAGAAGAGGACGAACAGAACATAGAGAAGAACGCGTGAAATCGAAAGACGACAAACACGCTCCAAAAACTAAAGCAAAACCTCAATTCTCCAAAAAGAAAGTAGCAGGTCTGAAAGTAAGACATGCCGAGAATACTGAGAACACAACTCAAGAACGGAGAATGGGCTCAGACAATGCTGGACAGTGCAGCAGAAGTCACAATAGCTCGCCAGACCCTGAAGGAACTTCTGGAGATAGTGGACTTGAATGAGTACATTACAGTAGAGACTGTAGACACCAGGGTTAGTACTCCACAAAAGTTATTTGACATAACACTCCGGATGGAGGGAGACAAACCTAGACAGGTTAAAGCACTCTTTTGGGAAAGACTATCAAAGGGTTATGACATACTTCTAGCAGAAAATGACTGGCCACCACAATTTGTCAGGGAGTGCCCACACGGCGAGGACATTATTATGCCTGCCTTCTCCAATCACATACCAATTCACCTAAAATATACATATGCCAGAAAATGGGCAGTGTCCCAGGCTACAGCATTATATAAAAATCATGTAGGATGGGATGAGGACTCACCTCACCATAAAATAAATCTGAAACATGAACCAACTGCACAGAGGCAGTATCCAATTAAGCAAGAAGCTAAAAAACAGGTCAGGGAGATCTTAGATCAACTTGAATATGAAGGGGTGATTGAAACATGCACCTCCTCCATGAACAATCCTTTGTTTCCTGTCTCCAAACCAGACAATACATATCGTCTAGTTTTGGACTACAGACATTTAAACACTTGTTCTAAAACTTTTGCAGTGCAAAATGCACAGCATTAATGAATAACATTGTGCGTAAAAAATACAAAACAACATTAGACATCTCAAATGGTTTCTTTTGTCAAAATACAGCACCTGAAAGTAGGTACTTAACGGCATTCTCCATAATGGGGACCCAGCGTCACTTTTGTCGACTCCCACAAGGGTTCAAGAACAGCCCAGGTTTATTCTCAGCGAGGGTAACGGAGTTACTACAAATCTATGACAACGAAGCATTGTCCTATGTCGATGACATCTATCTGACAGACGATGACTTGGAAAAACACTTGAACAGGGTGAGCACCATTATACTGGAATTTGCACCTGAGGGCTACAAGTTCAACTTTAAAAAGTCCCGAATTGTCCATCTCAATGTCCTATTTTTGGGATATGAGCTTTCAAGTGAAGGCAAGAGCTTGGCAGCTAACTTTCTAGAGAAATGTGCGCTGCTCCAACCTCCAAAGACGCTAAAACACTTACAATCCATCCTGGGTTTCCTCAATTTTGGAAGAACATACATACTAAACTATGCAGAAAGGGTTAAACCTCTCTACGCATTAATCAAACCTGATTTTTCAATCAAAAACTGGACACAGGAACACACAGAAATTTTGCGTTCACTTCAGGCTAACATGTTAGCAACCAAACACTTACAAACACGCGTAAGTCAAAGAAATTTGGTGATCCGAATAATTTCGGGTCAATGTGGATTCACCTACTTAACCTTCAATGAGGGTGAGAAAGTACCAATCTCATACAAATCACATTTGTACACACAAGCGGAAATGCGCTTCAGTTCTACTGAAAAATTCTAACAGCAGTTCAAACAGCGGTAGCAAAAGAAAGAGCCTTAGCCCAAGGGAAACGCATAATTGTCGTAACCCCGGTACCAGCTTTAGAAGCGGTCACAAAAGCAAGCATTCCAAATGCTAAAGCACTACATCCGAGACGGATACAATGGGTTAATTCTCTTGCTGCAACTGATGTTGAATACGTTTTTGATCCAGATTTAAAAACACAAGCATTTCTCCAATATGAACAAGAATGTCCTCTGCCCACTGAGATTCTGCCTCTCGATCAGTATGAATTTATAATTTACACTGACGGATCCGCACAGCCCGCAACAGGGAGTAAGCAAGCTTACAGTGCAGCGTGTGCTATCGTTAAAGGTCGCATGCGAAATGGCATCTTCAGACCTATGGTCACAAAAACTCAATCACTAGGTGATTGTACAGCTCAGCGAGCTGAACTACAAGCATTCAAACTGGCACTTGAGAGTACGGATCGAGAATTCCTCACACTGATAGTGTGCGATTCCTTTTACTGTGTTCAGTCGTATAATGACTATATACGAACCTGGCTTGAAAATGGTTTCAAAGATGCGAAAGGTGGCACAATAAAGCACAAATTGCTTTGGGAAGAAGTAGTTCAGTTGAAAAACGAACTACCAAAGGCTCACGTGATTCACACACTGAGTCATCAGCGTGATGGCGTTCACGTTGCAGGGAATTCATTGGCTGACGAAGCCGCGAAGGGGGCTGTTCAGACGGCTTCCGTAGCTGCGATCACTCGTTCAAAAATAAAAATAGACGGTGAGATAATGTTAGCTGTCAATGCTTCTAGCAAAGGCAGCAGTGCAGCGTTACCAAAAAAGTTTCCACTCAAGTACTCTTATGTAATTGATGCGAATAACGTTCCTTTTGCTCGAATCCCTGGAGTGGGGGATAGGGTAATTCCAAACATGGAACGAAGAGCAGCTTTGATTTATGAAACTCATTTGGGGGAGGGTCTGTCACATCAAGGGATCTCAAACACAATTTTGAAATTAAAAGAGATGTACTGGTGGCCTGGAATGAATACACACATTCAAATATTCATCAACAACTGCTTAGACTGTAAATTACAGCGAGAGAGCCACCAGATACCATGCTGCGAATGCGGCAGCCCAGTACAGACACCACTGTTAGACAGTATTAGGCTATCTACTCGCCTGCGTCCCACTGGACAAAGGCATTCCCGCAAATACTAAATCTAGGTTCCTATGGTTATGGCCTCAGCGCTCGGCTGACGCTCGAACTGTTATAAAAGATTTGCGAGTCCTTATCGGCACATACGCAATAGGCACGCTACATTCTGACCAGGGTCCTGCGTTTAGCTCTAGGGCTTACAAGGAGGCCATGGCCAGTCTGGGCGTTGCATTGCGGTACTCCTCTCCATTCCATCCTGAGGGAAATTCTGTTGTGGAAAGGAAAAACCGGGACATAAAGCAGTCTATAACAGCTAGGGTATTAGGTTCGGGTGATGGGTGGGTCAAACACCTCAATAGCGTACAGCGCGCTCTCAACAATCTGCCAAGAAGTTCTCTAGGGGGGGTCACTCCATATGAGGTCCTATTTGGGACAAGGATGTGGGTTCCAGACTTAGAACACGTAGGCACAGTGGTGGAAAATAAACCATTTGATATCAAAGATCGTTTGGCTGTTTTACAGGATCTTAACAAATTAAGAACGAAACAAAGCAACGTATCCCTGCAGCCAACCACCACTGGGGAAATATCGGCGGTCCCAGCAAGGCCTGTCTGGATTCCAAAAGTTGGGGATCTAGTCAGAGAAAAAATCGCGGACAAGAAGGAATTTGGACCTTCTTACAGACAACCGGTACCTGTTCTAGCTGTTCAAGGAACAAGGACAGTACTTCTGCCGCCCCTTGCTGGAAGAAAGGAGAAAAGATTGGTGTCCATCGACCTGATCAAACCACAGTATGTGGCCAATACTAAGCAGTAGGCCTCGTGGACTCCGACCTAGTAGCAGACGCACTCCTCTCGCTACTATTCAAGAGGTTCAGACTGAAAGACTGATCACGATCGAGAATTCAGCTGTAACAAATGAAGGACTATGCAATCAAGCACTGGAACTCATCCCTCTTGACAACCAAGTAACAGTTCGTCCAAATACACCTGTCTACACCAACGTGACACGTGAAGAACTGTCTCCTGTGATTTCAACAAATCCTGATGCAATTCCAACAATTGACAGAACTGCTTCTGGCTATTTCATTGACTTTGATACGTTCTCAGAGGATCCAAGCGAACCTGAAACGACGCCAGCATCATTCAAACTCAAGCAGCAAGTACAAGACTTTATTCACTTTCTGAAAAAGACTTATCTGGTTTCTCCATGGATTGAACTCTGGATTACATCTGGACTTTTTGTTTTCCTGCTCTGGCTAGCTTTGGTAACAACTGTAAGCGTGCTTATAAGTGGCAGATACATCCATGTGAACAGTGAAGGAAAAGGCGTTAACGTACTTTTGAAACCACATAAATCTTCCCATCGTGAAGCAAGAGACTTGTCATCAGTGAACATCACAGCTGTTCCTATACAGGATGGTATAGTGTGGGACAAGACAGATTATGAAATTTACGGACCAACGGAACAATTGAACATTCCACATTTGTTTAAAATTTCACTAAGGGATTTAATTACGTCCAGTACCTATTCAGATGATTGGGACTTTGAGACTGTACATGACATAATGTTTGATCTAGAAAAATCTGCTGCATTTTCTAAAAATGAATATTTAGAGGGTTCATCAGACTATGAAGAACTGTATTGTTATAACCACTATGGTCATCATTATTTGCATAAAACTGCATATCCAAGAAATGTGTTTATGTTTAACCAATGGGAACATTGTCCTACACCACCACAAGGTAGTTCAAAAACTTTTGCTAGTAAATTTCCATATTTTTCAGGTTACAATACATCTGACCCAGAAACGTTTTACTACAGAAATGTAAACAAAACAGGACTGAAAATTATGTTAACAAATACGAAACAGATTTACTCTGCAACATTTATTGCCCAACTGTCTACACAGGGTTTCGACTTATGGAAAGACACAATAGAGACAAAAACTGTCTGGGGTAGTAAAGATTGGCAAGTACAGGGTATAGAAGCTTTATTTAGAGCCTGTATCATCCCTGAACAAATACTGTTTTTGAATGAAACCGTCCAACAAACATCTTGTCTTGGATTAGCCAAGATCAAAGAGATGAAATCACCTTCTGTGCCAACACCTGCCAGTGATAATAATACAAAGGCAGTGGTGACAGTTGACAATATACTACAATTCAACAGATCTGATCCAAATTGGAAGAAATGGTTGATCTGGCCCATAGACACAAACAACTGTCAGGAAAGGTTCTTGAACAAAACTCAGGGCTTTACTATTCATAGGCCAGACCCAAGATATGTCCAAAGACAACATCCGGGGGTAGTAACAACATACAGTGTAGGAAAATTATGCCTCGATTGGCTGCATAAATCTACACTACAGGATGTGAAACAACACTTATCGTTACTTACAGGAGACGCAGATCTTAGGGAATTCTTGCTTGGACCAAGAAAACCGCGTCAAAAACGTTTCATATATGCCGGCATTTATGCTGTTTATAATGAAGCATGGAAAGTGTCACAGATAGAGGCCGCAGAACGAATACGTGAACTTGATCGTATTAATTTAGAGAAAACACTCTCTGTGGTCGACAATGGGTTAACAACTTTGTCCTCCAGAATATATTCATTGGATGGCATTGTATCTTCTGCTATCGACATTCTAGAACAAGATTTGGCTATGTTACAACAAGGTCAATCCCAATTACGTTCTATAGTGTCATTGAGCTGGACGCTGCAATCTTTGCGAGCGGGCTATGTGCCTTGGCGTTTCATCAACACGTCGTCTCTGTTTGCAGAATACAATCTCACTGATAAACAGATCGAATTGGCACAAAGAGGAGCAAGGTATACAGTGCTAAGCATTGAAAAACTGGAGAAATTACCATTCACAGTGGCAGAAAAACCAGCTACAGAATGGGTTATTCATGGCAAAATAATATTACCTGTGACAACTTTTCAGTTTCAGTATTGCCTCAGACAAATGCAAGCAGGCAAATATGAAAGGTTGGGTAAGGAATACATTAAGACATCTTGGGATTTACCGTATACACATAGATGTTGGAGTGGGGATCGTGAAGTGTTTCTTAGCGGTACTAACTGTAAACATGCACTGACCGGTTCACTTATGTGTCAGGACATTTCTTTACCCGGGGCTTGTAATGGTTCTGTGGCAAATTTGTCTTGCCATCAGCGGGGTACACCAGCTGCTGTGATTAATCCAGCGTTTGGACAACTTTCTAACGGGAGTTACCTCATGTTGAATGATCAGAGTTGCTGTGGAATGTTGCCAGGCATCCCATATCTAGTAACGGTCAACTCCAGGGTCACTTGCTGTATGCAAGTATTATTTCCCCCAATAGACACAGTCAGGGAGTCGCCTTTATGGCCTTCACTGAACGTCTCTTTTATAAGATTTGATACTTTGAGCAGAATGAAAGCCATGCTTTTACAGCAAACAGTGCCTTTGACCTCGGCCAAAGAAACCTATGATCTACAAGTAGCAAGGACTTCGGCTGAGATACAAACTTTAATACGTACAAACTGCCCTATACATTTCGTAGAAATGGTATCACGTATCTTTAACATGTCAGATACGACCGGAATTGTACATGTATTTAAGAGCATTTGCTCCGGTCTGTTAGCACCTTTCCAGGCTATACTTGGAATCATCCCCAACTTTGCACATTCGGTGTTTGGTGGCATACCATTAATTCTCGCACTTGTTGCCGGAATTCTATTCATCTTTCTGCTATTGCGCTATGGCCAGCCTATTCGCAGACATCACTCCGAGCGAAATGGATAAAGCTCTCCTTGAGAAAGTGCCGTGAGAGAATAGTACAGCTATTGGGCATGACTCATCTACGGGACCTTAATACAACTTGGTTCCTGTCATTCAGACCAATCTGGCAAGATTGCATCTTACCTGTTCTACGATGCCTGCTACGCGGTGAAGAATGCGTGTTGGACGCTTGTCTAACATATCCATCAGCCACGCCAAAGGACGTCGATACTTTGCTGGTCCCTATAACGGTCCATGCTCTGTGTTGTCCCCAGAGGCTACCAATCCTGATGTCAGCATTCATTGAGATCTCACAGACGCTTCCGGCTGCTGCTGAGGTACGAGAGACAACTCCAGGCACACAGGTAACAACGGACGCGAACATTGCTGCGGCGACCTATGCTGAGAGCGATGCTTCACATCTTTGTGCGGTCAATCTCTTACACGAGGTGTTCCAACTTACACCAACGACTGTGGATGATGTTTTGTCTATTGAAATAGATGATCTCATGTTTACACCAGACCCGTAAACTGACTCTGATTCAGCATACTGTGTTCCAGAGATGCAGTAACAATTTGGCCTTCATTTTTCAAAGACTTGGAACTCTACCAAATTTGAACTTTTTGTCCCATTTTTCGAACGAAAATGGCACTTCAATCTGCTTAAAGTAGAACTAGCCTTATAATACAGACTTGGCAGTACTTCCAGGGACACTTAGTCATCTTGTGTGTCTAGAACAGTTCATTTAATTTTCATGACAGGCAATGACTTTGATTTTGAACAAACTTATCGATCATTTTCGTCATATGTAAATATTGCTTTTATATTTCATTCCGATTGCATTTATTCCGAACTTTATGCTGGAAAATGAAAAGCATTGCTTAATGATGTACAGAAACCTTTGCATTTTTAATATGTCTTTTAATGCTTTTAGGATATGTTTTTATATGCAGTACTCCATTTTAATGTTTTAGCATTTTATGTTTAGCATTTTAGTATTATCGTTCACACGAAAGAGGAGTGGGTGTTGTATATTTCCTAGGGTGTCCATAAACGGGCTTTCCAGACTCATGTCCTTATATAGGCACAATTCGCCTTGCCCTTATATAGGCATAAAATCCCAGACCTTATTTACGCATAAACCATGCACTCCAAATACAGGCATGGATTCCGACATCCGTCCACCCTAGCCTCACAACGAGTTCATGAAAAAAACAGACCCTTAGGCTGCGGGAGTTTCCCTTGCCCAGGACTATTGATTTCTTCAAGGACTCATATATTATGCATGAACCATTATTCCTTAGGGGTTCATTTATGACGTCTTTCGCTGCCCAACTCACGTCAATGCTAACATGTTCAGGTATAAATATACCTTCCCAAACCCCTGTAAATCAGAGGAGACCTCGACTTCAGAGGAGCCCGATTCCCGGCCGGACGCACTGAGAAGACGCTGTCATTCCTGCACGCAGAGAGTCCAGCTTCCAGTGATCTAACTTCCCTTGCGGGGTGTTGGAGTTCGAGTCTAGGAAAGAGATTCCTACCTCTCTCATTCTTCAGGTATGGAGCAGACTAGAACCTAGAGGGACTCTTGGCATACTAGGCTTAACATACTCTTAGTATACTATAGTAAGGAATACTTCACCTACTTCTACTTCTCCCTACACCTAGGACAGGTTAGGTACACTGGGGTAGAACTAGGCTAGAAACGCATCGTACGAGTACTCGCATTTTTAGGCTGTGTCATTTTATGTAAATGCATGTATGCTGAAAAGATAATGCTAACGCAGTATTATTTATTTCTACTGCTCACTCTGTACATTATTTATCTCGCATACTGTCTTGTGATCGTAACAGCACATCTAACTTACAACAGAAACAAGACTGTTCAATAAATCCTTTATTGAAACACCCGTCTCTTATTTCTGTGTAACTTTGAGAGTAACTAGACATGCACGACTGAGCTGAGTGAAATAGTTATCTATTGTTTCTACGACTCTGGGAAACGTCCTGTTTCTGTAAGGGAAACACAGTGGTCATGTTTTGCGGCTGCCAGAAACTACTCCCTTCTTGTCGTCAAGAAGTTTCTAGTGGCCTCTGAGCTAGCTGGCACAAGTAATTAAGTTTAATATACTCGATAGGGACATACCGACCTTAGTCCTATGTCAAACCTATAGGATATATTATTCCAATGCGCAGAGCCTATAAGGGAAATAGGAGCTACACTACAAGACAATGCCCCCACCGTGTACAACCAAATTGGGGGCGCTGACCACTGGCTCCGTGTAGGAAGTGATGTCAATAGAACATGTCAGCATAGTTAGCAGAATTAAGTCACAAGGCCTCTGATTCAAAGACAGTACAATACCCCAGCTCTGTAAGCATAAAATTCATGGTTTCAACATCCAAATCATCCAAATGCAACCCCAGCACTATTACATCACCCATAGAAACCTTGAACACTTAAGGCATCTGCAGGGTCTCCACAGGGCTGAATATGTTGAAAAGGACTCCATCCCAAACAATCCCATCAGTCACTGGAACGGCTGAAATGCTGTTGAGCGACCAGTCTCCCCTCAGTCCCTGCGAAGAAGAAGGGGGGGGCCATTACCCCGTAAACCAGCCCCGCAGCAGAACACTCCAGGAGGCAGTGGCTATCGATCAACAGGAAAGAGACAGTCACACATCCAATCGATATGAACAAAAAAAACACATGGAGATTATGATCCAGACATATATCCAATGCAGGACGAGATAAGTGCATTTCAACTATGAAATATAAAAATATAAAATCCATGCTGGAGGTGGATGCAAAACAGAATAACTGCCTGAGGAAAAATCATCCTGATCCATATAGTACCTGGAGGTACTTAGCCGAAAAACTGGAGGATGGGACTCAATAGTAGGACCCGAAAAATCCAACAGAGATGGATCCACCTTCGGCGGATCAGTATAAATGATATCAACTGCAGAAGAAGCAGTAGTAGAAACAGTTATTATTTCGGTCATGTTGCCAGCTGAGGACTCGGCCCCCCAGCCATGGAGGAGAAGCACCGGTGGTGCCCCGGGCTGCAAAGAAACATCTCATGTAGGAGCACGAACAACTCGTGGCATACTAAGTAGAATCAGCCACATGGTGTAATTTGACATGTTGGATGGAGACAAAGCATTTGTCTTTAGAACCAGGAACCGGTGGCAAGATCACAGTTCTTGTACCCTGTAAGCCAAGGACAGACAGGAGCACGATAAGTTGGACCAAATTCCTTCTTAATCGCCACCTTCTCTCTAACCAGATCTCCAACTTTAGAAAGCCAGCTGGAAACTGTAGTCTGTACGTCTGCACTTGAGCATCAATGAACTTATGTAGGTCCTGTAAGACAGCACAATGGTTATCCAAGTCAAAGGTTGCAGCAGCCGCCACAATGTATGGACCGTCAAGGTCTGGAATATACATCTTGATGCCAAAAAGTACTTCATACGGGGTCCGCCCACCCAGAGATCATTTAGGGAGGTTTATAAGACCTTGTTGAACCCTATAGAGATGGTTCAACCACCCACGCCCAGCACCGAATACTCTAGCTGTTACGGACTGCTTTAAGTCACAGTTCATTCTTTCCACAACAGAACTGCCCTTGGGCCTATTTGGAGAATATTGCACCTGTACTCCCAGGGACTTCATTAAATCATGGTACGCTTTAGAAGCGAAAGCCGAACCCTGGTCCGAATGGAATGCACAGCACGCATAAGTACAGATAAAGACCTGCAAGTCTTTAATAAAAGTTCAAGCGTCAGCTGAGTACTGTGGCCAAACCCAAAGGAATCTACAGCAAGAATCAACTGCAACCAAAATAAATTTAAACGCAGTATCTGAAATCAGTGGATGGCAACAATCCAGGTAAATACAGCCAAAAGGCTTGTTGGAAATCAAGAGGTGTGTCTGCGGTCAGGGTTGGATTGGAATTAGAAATCGGCCTGGGCACGCAAAAAAAAGTGGCCACATTTGCATATTGCCTTTCCTCAAAACACTGCTTGGGCGAAGTTTTATAAACACCTAAAAACAAGTGAGGCCACTTCTGCTCAAGCCCTCTGCCCCCGCTCAGTATGCACACATTAACTGGCAGGCCCAGCGAGAGAAAGGGAGTGACACCTCTGCCGGGTGATAAAAGGGAGGTAATGGACGCCCATCTGTCTCCAGAAAGGCCACTCAGGGCCCCACTGGCGACATCTGAACACACCAGACACAGCCCAAAGCAGCCCCCCCAGGCTGCCAAAGAAGCAGCCCACAGCAGGAACATCGATACCGGCCCCTCAGCCATTGCCCGAGTTACCAATCCGACCCTGTCTGCGGTGCATGAGTCACGTGGAGCTTTTAATCTGTTGACAGATGTCACAACACAGGACATATATTTTGGCCTGCTGATATAAACCCTGCCACCAATACTGTTGCTGTAGCTGCGAAATTGTGACTCCCACTCCAGCATACGGGGAAGCAACACCTTCATGGGCAGTCACGGCTAAAGCGTGTCTGCTGTCTTGGTTGGGAATTAAACGATCGCTAACCCCAGAAATAGTTACAAGAGGAACATACTGGTTATTTAAATGGTAAAATTATTTAGAACGAAAACCCTTTGGTAAAGGGTTGCCGTTTTTTAGTGCATTAACAGCATTCAAGATATCGTTATTGATACAAGTTTTAGAGCGTGTAACTACTGCTACTTCCCTATAGAGTGTGCTCCTACACGTTGATGACTCGGTGTATGTATTCCATGAATTTGTGGCAACATCTCTTTAAGATTTGCCACCTTAACCCACAGCAGTTTATGCTTGATTGTGCTAACCTTTGAATTCTTGAATTAATTTTGTTGCCAAAAATGTAAATTATCATTAACGGACTCTTGCACAGTAATACAAATCAAACACTATAAGTGTGGGGAATTTAGGAGCTGTGTGTTCAAGTGCAAGAAGCAAAGTCTTCAGTTCAGCGAACTGCACAGTGCAGTCTTGTAGAGACGGCGTGCGAGTTGTTTGAGGGTTGTAAACGCCATCTAACATAATAACGATGGCGCATGCAGCAAAATATTGCTGCTTAGAACCTGTGGCAGGTTGAGCTGAACCGTCAGTGTAAATAATATATTTATACTGATCAAGAGTCAGAACAGTAGATGGCAAAGGATATACATGCTCATACTGTAGAAATTCTTGTGTTTGTAATGAAGGGTCAAAGAAAAAGTCGACATCAACAGCTGTTAAGGATATAGCCCATTGTATCGATCTAGGGTGGAGAGCCTCAGCGTTAGGAATGCTAGTTTTAGTGACCGCCTCTAAGGATGGCACGGGAGTGACGACAATAATCCGTTTCCCTTGAGCAAGTGTCCGTTCTTTCAGGATAGCCATCTGCACGGCAGTCAGTATTTTTTTGGTGGAAGCAAAATGCATTTCTGATGTGGAATATAAATGCGATTTATATGCTATTGGCACTGTTTCACCTTCGTTAAAGGTGATGTAAGTAAATTAAATTGTACCTGGTAAAATACGGATGGCCAGGTTAGTGTTATTGACATGTGTACTCAGGTGACGTGTTTCAAGCAAATCAGATTGTAAAGATCTGAGTGTATCTGTGTGTTCTGTTGTCCAGCATGCAGTGGAAAAATCAGGGCGTATCAATGCATAAAGAGATTTCATGCGGTGTATAATCAGGAATGTATGTTCTGTTAAAAATTAGAAATCTTAGCAGAGACTGCAATTTTTTAAGTGTGTTTGGAGGTTGCAAATGTGCACATTTCTCCGTAAAATGAGGGGCAATACTCTGTCCCTCATTTGTAAGTTCATATCCTAGGAAAAGGACACTTAGAAAAGCTATTTTAGATTTCTTAAAGTTAAACTTGTATCCAAGTTCAGCAAATCCTAATATTATGAGATCTACTCTGGCCAAGTGGGAATTTAATTCATCGTCTGCCAAGTAGATATCATCTACATAGGACAGAGCGTCAGGGTCTATGTCATGAAGGATCAACACAATTTGTGCTGGAAGAAACCCTGTGCTGTTCTTATAGCCTATAGGAATTCGTGCATAGACCATCGGAAAACGCAGGGCGCTAAAAGCGGACCAGTCTCAGCTCTCAAGAGCTAAATTGTGACAGAAAAAAAGTTGGAAATGTCCGAAGTGTTTTTTTAATTTTTTATGGACTACATTATTAATGAGTGCTGCACTGTGTGTGTTTTGCACTGTAAATGTGCGTGTATGACTATTCAAATGTCGATAATTTAAGATATGAATGATCCAGTTTTAAAACAGGAAAAAGAGGATTATTCATCTAAGAGACACTGGGTACAATTGCTCCCTGGTACTCCAATTGGGAGAGAATTTTTTCAACGGGTGCCTTAGCGTCGCTTTTAATAGGATATGGTGGTTGTACCTGTAAGATGGACCTTATAAGAATAACATGATACGGATAATCCTTATACCAACCCACGTGATTATGGTAAAGTGCAGGGGCCAATGCAAGGGCCCATTCGGATGTATAAGCTTGTTTGACTTTGTCAGGGACCAGGCGAGAAAAGGAAGGAAGAATTACATCCTCCCCTTGGGGGGATGAGAGTACAAATGGTTGGGGCCAATCGACCTCCACCAAGAGAATGTCATAAGACGCAGTTAAATTTTCACAGAATATTGCTTCAATGGTGCGTTGAACATCGCCTTCAATTTGAATATCTAAGTGATATAATCTGTCTACAGGGGCTATGAGTGTATCCGAGGTTCAACTGTAAGAAGTGTATCAGTTGCTTTTGCTACCAGAAACTCCTGGAAATTCCGGCTTACATTGGGGACTTCTGCCACGCTGTCGAGGAGAGTCGCCGCCCAAGTCCTGTCCTGGAGGAGGGTTCTCACGGTCTGTGGCATATCTAGCAGGCAAAGCAGCTACTTTCTTTTTCTGAAATGGGGCTTTATCTTGAGGAGTCTGTCCTCCTTTATCTTGATGTCAGACGAGCGTTTTGTATCCCTTTTTGGTTTTACGTACTGTTCTTGTTTGCGGTCAGATTGTCCTCCTCTCTAGTACTGCTGGTCAGACGATTCCTAAGAGCAACAAGGAGAAAATGTATCAGGTACCGGATACCTCTCTGGAGTTGTGATTTTAGTGCCATAACGGAAATTGTGCTGTCTCCCAGGGCGTTGGAGAATCTCTGCGAGGTTTACCTTTTTGTTGCGGTTTAGATTCATCCCATGGTTTTTTAACAAACTCACGGGCTGGCTGGCATCCTTGTCAGTACTAGGCTTGCGGGGAGGTGGTCCAGAAGGTTTTTGTCCCAAATTATTCTGTCCTAGCGTTGTATATACAATTAGCAATAATTATAGGCAACTCACATTCGCAGTCAGCAACCGCCACCGCTGTAAGTCGCTGGGGTATAGCCAGTGATGCTGCTTCACCTTTAACGTTAGAAAGAATAATTTCTGAGACTACGGGAAAATTACCAATTAGTTTCATCCCCAAGTCTAGGGCAGGACCTGCCCCATGTTCATTCTGTATCTATTTGAGGACGTTTGGTACAACGGCCATCGAAGGAGGGCCATGACAGAGAGTATAGACTGTGGTCCAAAAGGTCCGTCATTAGTGAGGCGTTTGGCCATAACTGAAAGAATAATTACAAGACTAATAACAGGAGCTGCAGGCAACTGGGCTTGTGCTTGCAGGCCAAGTCTAGCTCTACCAGATAATAATGTACGCAAAATAAATTGAGTTAGACGTCTATATAAGACAACCAGAACACTGTACAAGCTGCGAGTTTGCACAAGATTTAGATTACCTAAATCTGGATATGATGTATACCCAGTTAATGCCGGCCAAGTAGCCCCCTCATTGCTAAGAGGACCAATTCAAACTGGCCCAGGTACATGGGGAATGGCACCATTAAACCATGGTTGGTGTTCCCAGACCATAAGAGGAATTTCAACAAGTGCATAAGGTCTATATGCAGCAGGTGCCTGTGGGACAGTATACTCATGAAAAGTGTTAGCATCCACAGATGAAAATGTGACACAATAATAAACTTCAAAGCAGAAGGCAGCGTCTGCTTCTACTACAAAGATTATAGGAGCTCCAGAATTAGGGAATCAATGTTGTTTTAAATGTGCATAGACCGCCGGTCGGCAGTTGGTTTTAATAGCAATAGGTTGCGCCATAAGTAATTAATAAAGGATTCAAAGTGTAACTCAAACTGGGTTGTAACCTTTTAATATTCAAGCTTGAAAAACCAACAGAGCTAGACGATCCCTAAAAACTGTGGAGCATTAATCCCTAACACCGCAGACATCTCCAGTAAAAGGTACAAGGGTATTGTGGACAAGCACTACTCCGGGTTCTCGCAAATAAGTACCTGACCAAAACGCTGGCGGCACCATGTTGCATGTATTTTGCTCAGGAACAGAACTATGCTTGGGACCATAGAACATCAGCATGTAGGGACTGAGTGACCATACCACCTCAGTATCTATGAGCCAGAGTCCAACTAGCTATAGTGCCTCACTTGCCCTCCTAACCTTTCCAGAGAAACAAGTGAGTTGGAACCCCAGAACACAACACTCTCGATCCTCTCATGAATTGCGGTAACAGGACACACCCTTTCGCTCTCTCACTCATACTTGTCCACACTAAGATAAACAAGAGACATGAAGGAAGATTATAATATTTTTTTAAACTATCGTGCTCCAAGAAGCAGTATTTGCGCCACAATTAGACAACAAATGCTTACCAAAAATATAATTAGCATAGCTAACAAACCATATACCATAAAAAGCCCTGTTATGTTATAAGACAGCTTAGCCTAACACCCACCTTCTACTGAAGTTAAATGATTATATATTATTGAACTCTGGGATTAGTGGTGGACCTCGTACCTTAGCCTACATAGGTGGATGTTTTACATCTCATCTGGTGCAGCACTCTTGCTTCAGGACCTTCGCTCACTGTGTGTTTTTTTCAGAACCCCTGTCCTCAGTTATATGGCAAGATATGTGTGCTCACAAACAGCAGTTGCATTCTCTTGTTATGTCTAAGTGCAAGTGACTGACCATAGAGAATAACAAGGGGTATTGTTTGACCTTGTCTAGTGTGTTCAGACTAAATCCCAGGAAAATAATAAAATACGAAAACATGTGCAGGTTCTGTGTGAAAGTACAATGTGGCACAAAGCGTGTTATATAGTAATATGTGCAAAAAAAAAAAGCGGCCTACAACGTGCATAGTTAGCTTAACTAGGGAAAAAGACAATGGGCCATGCAAGAAATACACAACTGTGGCTGTCCCTTTCAAGCTCGCCTTCTGGGCTCACCCCCCCTCTGGCCATCCTGCCAGAAGATCACACCTCTTCCCCGGAGCAGGTCCTTCGTTCCCCTTCCTGAGAGTTGTTCTCACCTCTCCCCAGGAGGGCAGCAGGCTGTCTCGAGGACAGCAGTTGTCTGCAACCAAAGAGGGTTACTGGAAAGTTTTAGGCAACAAAGTGACAACTTTGGATTCTCAGATGTTTTATCAGTGTACCCTTCTCAGTAAATCTCTTCCCACATTCTGTGCAGTGGAACGGGTTTTATCTAGTATGGACTTTCTGATGTTTCAACAATGCGTTCTTGTGAGTGAATTTTTTTCCACATTCTATGCACTGATAGGGTTTCTCACCAGTGTGGATTCTCTGATGCTTCAACAGCGTACCGTTGCGAGCAAAGCTTTTCCTGCATTCTGTACAGTGATAGGGTTTCTCACCAGTATGGGTACTCAGATGGCTCAACAGCGTACCCTTCCAAGTAAAGCTTTTCCCGCACACTGTACACTGAAATGGTTTCTCACCAGTGTGGACTCTCTGATGGTTCAACAAATAGCTTTGCACAGTAAAGCTTTTCACACATTCTGTACATGGATAGGGTTTCTCACCAGTGTGGATTCTCTGATGCCTCAACAATGACCTCTCCTGAGTAAATATTTTCCCGCATTCCGTACACTTGTAGGGGTTCTCACCAGTGTGGAATATCTGATGCTTTAACAATGTGCTCATTTCAGTAAAGCATATCCTGCATTCTGTACACTGATAGGGTTTCTCACCAGTGTGGATTCTCTGATGCTTCAACAGCGTACCCTTCTGAGTAAAGCTTTTCCAGCATTCTGTACAGTGATAGGGTTTCTCACCAGTATGGATTCTCTGATGGCTCAACAGCGTCCCCTTCACAGTAAAGCTTTTCCCGCATTCTGTACACTGATAGGGTTTTTCACCAGTGTGGATTCTCTGATGTTTCAACAGTGTGAACTTCTGAGTGAACCTTTTCCCACATTCTGTGCAGTGAAAGGGTTTCTCGCCAGTATGGATTCTATGATGTTTCAATAGTGTGACCTTTTGATGAAACCTTTTTTCACATTCTGTGCAGTGGAACAGTTTCTCTCCAGTATGGGCTCTCTGGCGTTTCAACAAACTGTCTGTCTTAATTAAGTTTTTCCCACATTCTGTATACTGATAGGGGTTCTCCCCATTATGAAGTCTCTGATGTACCAATAGTTTGCTCTTTGCAGTGAAGCATTGCTCACATTCCGTACACTGATAGGGTTTATCTGCGGATTGGTTTGTCTGAAGCATCATCAGTTTGCCGTTCTCACTGAAGCTTTAAATACATTCTGTACAGTGATAGGGGTTCTAACCAGTATGGGTACTCTGATGAATATACAGTATGCTATTCCAAGTGAAGCTTTTCTCACATTCGGTACACTGATAGGGTTCCTCACGAGTATAAATTATCTTATGCTTCACCAGTGTGCCCTTATCAGAGAATCTCTTTCCATTTTCTGTACAGTCACATGGTTTCTAACCAGTATGGACTATATGACAACAGTGTTTTCTTCTCAGCAAAGTTTTTCTAACATTCATTACACTGAAAGGGTAACTCACCCGCATGGATTCTCTGATGCTTCGCCAGTGTGCCATTCTCAGTGAAGCTTATCCCACATTATGTACAATTATAGCGATCATCAAGTTTATGGACTCTCTGGTCTCTCAACAGCTTCTTTGGTTTCTTTGAGCTTTTTCCACATTCCGTACACTGGTATGACCTATCCTCAGAATGAACTATTTGATGCCTGTGCAGCGAAGAGCCCTCAGTGCAGGTTTACCCACATTCCATATACAGCTAGATTTTCTCCCCTGTAAGCATTCTGTGATATTTCAACAGAAATGTTCTGGGGGTCACGCTTTTTTCACACTCCTTACACTGGTATGGTTTATCCTCAGGATAGTCAGATTAACAGCACTAATTTCCCATTAGAATTAAAATTGTGGAATTTCTCAGTGAAGCTTTTCTCCCATTCTGAACTTGTTTGGTTTCTCACTAGAACAGAACATCTGAGGTACTTATCTGAGGTACAAATTCAGAGCAAAGGTTTTCACACTCGGTATACTCAAAGAGATGATCTCTGGTGCGGATCTTTTAAAACTGTCCATAAAGATAAGCTCTGTTTGAGCTTTTTCTCACACTAGTGTTTCTCCCCTGAACGTACATCGTAGGGTGTGTATCGAGGTCCAAACTCCAGCTGAGATTTTTCTCAGACTCTGCACACTGATACGGTTGATCATCTGGTGATCCTCCTATGGCCTTTGTGGTGCTGCGTTGCTGCAGGTCTCTTCATCAGGTTCTTTGATTCTGTGAATGAGAAACAAATCTCTGTGAGGATGAGAAAAAAATCAGGAGAGCTGTTTTCACCAAAGGGACTATAAAAGACAGAGCAACTGGATGAGGAAGGAGTGATTTTGAAGGGGAGAGGAACAGAAGGAGGGAGGAGAAAAGCAACAGGGTCTGCACTTGAGATATTAAGGTTTAATGTCACAGTCAGAGCATAAATGTAAAGTATAGTTTTCTGACTGCAAATGGTAAATTAGTCGATCAAGTTGGTGCCTCTGCCAATTAGATCATAACTGATCAAAACTGTTCAGTTTTGAAAAACCTGGTGCCCCTTAACCATGAAATTTATCAGCTTGCTAGCCGAACTACAGCACCACGACTCCAAAGATTGACCAGTAACTTCTTGGACTAGTAGAGTGTGTGACCGGTCCCTCCACTGACTCAGACTCCAAATACCAGATCCCTGGAAGCACCACTGGAACCGCCCCAGCATCTTATTGACTTTGTGAAGTGAACTTTCATAAAGCAATAAATATTGGTTTACACCTGAGCAAATTTGCAGCATTTCAAATCTAAGGAGCTGTTTCATACCATTTCAGTCCTAAGGCAAGTTAGTTATCTTCCATAAAGCAGCGATGTGAGGACATGTCATGCCATTTAAAAAATCCATATAGAACTTTTGCAGTAGAATCTTTCTCCTCTTGTACTCTGACTCCAACTGGTTAAGGAAGCATAAATCAACCAACAGAGAATAGACACAGACAACTAGTCTTTAGAGGAAACCTATTCTATAATTAGAATCCCAGTATTAGTAAAAGACACACATCAGTGAATCATAAATCATGCGAGCATACATGGGAGTACAAAGCCAAGAATTATTTATGATCCCAACACAGGCAGCCCTACCTCGCAGAGCACATGTGGTATCCAAGACAGCCAATGCCTGGTACTGTGAGGAAGGGTAGACAACATTCTTCTCTCGCTAGGTAAGAATCCTGGACCATGAGATCCTCCCCAGATTTGCAAAGTAAGTTATACCCCATAGGAAGCCAACTCACACCCATCAGCAATCTTTTCCTGAAGGTGTTCCTCCACCGTAAGGTTGTGTGATGGAACAACGCATGCCTCAATAACGCATGCCAGAACCACGCGGTCTTAACCACAACCACGTCTTTACCACGCAAGTTTGTGGTAAAGACATGATTGGTAAAGGGACATGTGTGGTAAAGAGCACACTCCTGCCCCTCTGCTGTAAGCCCTAAAATTTGGCCCTCCTGCAGTCTATTCTACCCGCCCCAACCCTATAAACTATCCTGACCACCTATCATGATCCTTAAAACCCGACCCCCTAGCCTCAATCCTTCCTCTTCCTGCTTCCGCCAGCCAGCAACTAGACCGCGCATATGCCTTAACCACGTGGTTACGCTTGGGATGTCAGAACACACGTGGCTGAGGCCGCAGTGTTCCGACTGTTTGCCCCACTATAATACCATGCTGTTCCAAGGCAATAGGGGATGGGGAAGAGGTGTGAAAAATGTTCAGGGGGATCTGGGAGGGTGACACTCACCTCTGCCAGTGTCATGGTCTCACAAAAGCTCAACCTAAATAGTTATTTACCCTTGTATTACTAAGGAAACTTTTACTTTTCTAGTTACAATGGAATTGCTGTATGTTATTTTGCATTTTTTATTTTGTGTGCACTAGGCACAGGTTTGATGAAGAAACCAGTTTATTGTAATTGAGCAAGTAATACAATGTTTTGTATTGAATGGTGAATTCAATTGTATGCAAAAAGAATAATATGTTGTAGACTAATAATGGCCAAGGCTGTATGCTAGTTGTTAGTTAACGGTACACTTGTGCTTTATATGCATACAGAAAACGTGCCAACGCTCTCATGCGCAAGTTAATTATACTCGTGTGAACTATGTTAATTAGGAACGTGCCAGCGCCTTCACGAGCAAACGGTTAAGTTCCCCACCCTCTGCGTGTATTTTAACACGTGCAGAAATCCCTATAAATAGATGCCAAGCGCTAATGTTAAACGCTTGGCCTCAGTTCCCGCTGAGACTTACCTGCGCTCCAGTGACGGCGTCTTTGCTCCCGCTCCTCTTCTTTCGGCGCTGATCGAGAGAAGTTCGGTGACTCCCGCTGATTCCCGTTCCTATCGGGTGCCAGACTTCCAGCTGGTTGGGTCAGGCGCTCCGCTTGCTTGTTGGTCCCTGTAAGACAGAAATACAAGAAACAAGCATTGGAAATGCAATAGGTCTCACATTTGCTTGATTTTGAGCTTTTGGCGTTGTAAATGGCAATGTCTTTTACCCATGTGTTATGGATGTATTAGGTGGTGTGTAGTTGAATTATGGGGTTTTGGATTGGAATTGTTAGTTGTGGAGGAGCATGAAGCATAAGGAAGGAGACTGAGTAGGTGAAGAGCAGCAGGAGGCAAAAGGAAGGAGGAGGAGAAGAGCAGAGTGAGGCACAAGGAAGGAGGAGGAGAAGAGCAGAGTGAGGCACAAGGAAGGAGGAGGAGAAGAGCAGCGTGAGGCACAAGGAAGGAGGAGGAGAAGAGCAGCGTGAGGCACAAGGAAGGAGGAGAAGAGCAGCGTGAGGCACAAGGAAGGAGAATGAGAAGAGCAGCGTGAGGCAGAAGGAATGAGAAGAGCAGCGTGAGGCACAAGGAAGGAGAATGAGAAGAGCAGCGTGAGGCACAAGGAAGGAGAGTGAGGAGGAGAGCAGCGTGAGGCACAAGGAAGGAGTGAGGAGAAGAGCAGCGTGAGGCACAAGGAAGGAGTGAGAAGAGCAGCGTGAGGCACAAGGAAGGAGTGAGGAGAAGAGCAGCGTGAGGCACAAGGAAGGAGAATGAGAAGAGCAGCGTGAGGCACAAGGAAGGAGAATGAGAAGAGCAGCGTGAGGCAGAAGGAATGAGAAGAGCAGCGTGAGGCACAAGGAAGGAGAATGAGAAGAGCAGCGTGAGGCACAAGGAAGGAGAATGAGAAGAGCAGCGTGAGGCACAAGGAAGGAGAGTGAGGAGGAGAGCAGCGTGAGGCACAAGGAAGGAGTGAGGAGAAGAGCAGCGTGAGGCACAAGGAAGGAGTGAGGAGAAGAGCAGCGTGAGGCACAAGGAAGGAGTGAGGAGAAGAGCAGCGTGAGGCACAAGGCAGGAGAATGAGAAAAGCAGCGTGAGGCACAAGGAAGGAGAATGAGAAGAGCAGCGTGAGGCACGAGAGAGGAGTAGAGCAGCGTGAGGCACAAGCTAGGAGAGAGGAGGAGAAGAGCAGCATGATGCACAAGGAAGGAGAGTGAGGAGGAGAAGAGCAGCGTGAGGCACAAGGAAGGAGTGAGGAGAAGAGCAGCGTGAGGCACAGGGAAGGAGAGTGAAGAGAAGAGCAGCGTGAGGCACAAGGAAGGAGAGCGAGGAGAAGAGCAGCGTGAGGCACCAGCTAGGAGACAGGAGGAGAAGAGCAGCGTGAGGCACAAGGAAGGAGTGAGGAGAAGAGCAGCGTGAGGCAGAAGGAAGGCGAGTGAGGATATGAGCTGCGTGATGGCATAAGGAAGGAGAGCGAGGAAGAGAGGAGCAACATGAGGTACTAGTAAGGACAGTGAGGAGAAGAGCAGCAGGAGGTAGAAGGAAGGAGAGCAATGAGAGAAATGCAGAGTTATACACAAGGAGCAGAGTAGGAAGAGCCCAGTAGAAGCCCAAGAAAGCACAGTAAACAGCCAAAGATAAACAGACCATATACTTGAGAAGGGGATAGAAGGAGTAACCATTCAATGCAGGGTGTGGGTGGTGGTGGTAATTGTTCCAGATAAGAACGAGAAAAGCTCAATATTATGCAGCAGCACACTGGACCAGTGAACAGGGGAAGAGGGCAATGGCACTCAAGAAAGGAGCTTGTTGGTGCTAAAAATGAGATACTAACTGAGGGAAGGGATTATCAGAGTGAGCAGAAGTTTGGAAAGGAGGAGGTGGCAAGTAAGAAAACCAAAACTGGAGTAGAGCAGCCAGGACAACGGAAAAGGAACTGTTTGACTGTGTTCTGCACAGATAACGAACAGTGAAATGTGCAGAAAGAATGACATTCATTTTAAAAGAAACAAGGCTCTCAGGCGCAAATTGATGCCTAGTAAACAAGTTAGTACACACTTCTTCTGCATGTCATAGGAAAATTGTTTAAAGAAATAATAGCCCAATATCAATGTTTACAGTGTAATCTAGTGTAGAACTACATTATGCACGTTGTTCATGATGTCCAAAAATATGAGTGCAGGGGGCGTGGCCAAGATCATGCGTTCAGCGCGAGCTCCGCTGGCCCCAGATGAAATCCTGCACTTATCCTGTTCCTCTTCACCCCAAAAACGCACCAACGGGGATCGGAAGGCGCGGGCGTGCGCTGGAGTGCCCGGTGTGAGGCTGGAATTTGCCTGAGGCTGGTAATCGAGACCTTGTCGGCGCGCTGATCGGCACGCAGTCTCTATCAAAATGGCGGCCGGGGCGCAGTAATAGAAGCGGAGCGCCGGAGTGGGTGTGCTCTTCTCGAGGGGGCTGGCGTGAACCGAGACGGGAGAAGACTGAGGCGCCGCTGCTCGGAGCCGTGACGCACCCCGTTCCGCCACAGGAAGAAAGAGCTCCGTGACCAGTGGATGCCCGAGGGAGTTCCTGTACTGCTGCGGCGGAGCTGATCCGGACGGCGGGGAGGGGGAGGTGCCGGGAGGTCCTCTACGGCTGGCAGAGAGGTGATACATGCGGCGAGAGCAGTTACCGGCGAAGCCTGCGGGTTGCAGCAGAGGAGTGCCCGGCTCCCTCTCCCATGCCGGAGTGTGGGCCGAGAAGGCTGGACTAGACGGTGTGACGCGGGTGAGGCCTTGGGCGTCTGGACTCCCCTCTGGTTGATGAACAACAGAGCCTGCACTGCGTGGCTGGACTGGAGGTGCGCCCTGGTGGTATACTCTGCCCCTCCCCCCCTCTTTTATATTCTCTGCCACAGTGCTGTATGGGGGTGCTCCCGCTCCTGTCCCTCCACCAGTACATGCCACTAACAAGCTACTTCTAATGCGGGGACACTAGAGGGCTGGTGTGCTACGTTTTATGGCCATGAGGTGTTTGACAGCACAGTGTTGGAGGTAACTACACACCAGGTCAGTGGCCTAATGCTTTGGTGCACATAACAGTCTCCTGCACTGGGAGGAAGGTGGCTGTGCAGAGGGTGACTTGGGGGCCAGCCAGGAGCAGAGACGGAGACCTACTGGAACACTCTAGAAACAGCATGGCGGCGGGGAAGTGACCCAAGACTGACCCGTGAGGAGTTGGAGGGGCTGAAGTGTGTGCAAGAATCCTCTGTCCAGACTCGTGGGGTCAATACACGCTAGCTAGCCGGCATAATAGGGGAGGTGCCCTTGGAGGGGTGATATGTGCACTGTTTCTTTGCTGGCTAGTTTGCCACGAACGATAAGTGTACCCTATCGAGACTTCTGGAGGCCTGGCCGTGGGGATCGTCGTGGCCTGGGGGCCCGGTAGCGGCGGAGAGTGCCTGGTCGAACGTGGTGTTACGATGGCGAAAGATAAAGACCCCAAGGCTTCCAAGCAAGGAAAGCTGGACCGATTCGCCAAGGTGCTGTCTACTCCCGCTGGGGCGGAGGGTGGCATGGCCCCCCGCCCAGACACCGACGCGATACTACAGGCGATCCATGCGTCTCGTAAAAGCTTGGAAGGTAAAATTGCGGAGGTCCGGACAGAGGTTTCTTTTCTGCGCCAAGATCTGCGAAAGGTTTCCGAACGAGTCACCGAGGTGGAGCAGCACGTATCGGAACTGGAGGATACCTCGCGAACCACAAGTAAGGATGTAGCGGGACTTATGGCAACTGTAAAGGAGGTGGCATGGCGTGTGGACGATGCCGAAAATAGGGCCCGAAGAAATAACCTGCGCTTTATAGGTTTTCCAGAAAATGCGGAACGCTCTGACCCGGGCCACTTCCTACTAACATTTCTCAAGGATGCCCTCCCAGAGACGCAATTCTCATCATGCTTCGTCATAAAAAGAGCACACAGAAAGCCGGGAACACGGCCGCAACCGGGGGCTCCCCCAGACCGCTGATAGCCCGGTTCTTGAATTTTCAGGACAGGGATTCTTATACTCAGGGAGCTACGGAAGAAAGGTGAGATCAAATATGAAAACACTAGAGCGATGGTGTTCCCGGACTACTCACAAAATGTTCAGAAATTGCGACGCACCTTCGATCCGGTAAAAGAGAAACTTTGCGCCCTTGGCATCCAATACATGCTGTTGTTTCCAGCCAAACTTAAAGTAATCTTTCAAGGGACTACGCAGTTCTTCCAGACGCCGGAGGAGGCATGGTCCTGGGTTGAAGAGCGGCCCCGGCTGCGGCGTGGGTCGCCGGCCGCGGCGGCCCTGCCCGTGGACAAGCAACCGAGCTCTAGTTGGGAACGTCCTAAGGAGAGGCTGCGGCGAACAGTGCTAAAACGCCGGACCCCTGTTGGGGCTACGCCGGTGACGTCCCTGAGGTTGAGGGAGCGAAAAACCACTGTGTCAGACACAGACGATGCTACGGCTCTGGATTGTGTGTCTCGTGCGTCTCAGAAATCGCTGGAAAATGAAGACTCAGACCAGTCGGAGCGACAGGACTCCACGGACGTGGATAGCGAACACCCTCTTTTGGAACATATTCAACGGCTGGAGGCGTCCGGCCCAGACCCCCCGGGGTGGACTCCCGATCACCGCAACCACAGTGTAAGGGCGAAGAGGAATGAAGAGATGGGGCCAGACGCCCACCTAAAGACGCTGTACGACTCCTGAGGCTTGGAGAAATTTTGGGACTTTGGCCACGATAAAGGAAAGTATACAGTGGGTTGTAGTTACTGTATTGAGCTTACCTGTGCTGCGAGAGAGGGAAGTATACAGTAGTGTTATTTTTGTTGTGTTCTATAGTTGAGTGGGTGGGGAAGGGGGGGGGGGAGGGCTACAGACCTCTGGGTGGTGCACCTGCACCAGCGTTGTCATGTTGACGAGATTGGGGGTGGTGGGGGTACCTGCAGAGTGTGGGGAGGGGGACACGTTGGACACTGCTAATTGTTCTGAACTACATGTTCGGGGTGGGGGGAGGTTAGTTCTGTTTTGAAATTTTGCATGAATGCTGACACTGAAGTGAACTGGCATTGCACCGGCGGTGTTGGGGGGTCTAGATGGAAGTGGGAAGCTCTAGCTTATCTCACACAATGGCTACCTATGGGTACTCAGTGCTGACGTGGAACAACAATGGACTAGGAAATGAGATTAATAGGGGGTTCGTTTCGAGATATATTAAAAGGCTTAAACCGGACATCATACTATTGCAGGAAACTCATCTCATGGGGCCACACTGCTCTTTCCTGGGCAGGGGGCAATACATTACTTTGGCACACGCAGGATTTACCAGAGGGTCAAGGGGAGTAGCGATTCTTGTCAAGCGGTCACCCCCATTCCGGGTTACTCGGCGTTGGGAGGACCCAGAGGGCACCTACGTAGCGGTCCAGGGTACTTGGAATCACAAATGTTGGCTGATTGTCAATGTTTATGCGTCCCCACATCTCCAGCGACGTACGCTGGATAAACTGTCCGACCTCCTGTTACAGTCTGGCCCGCCACACATCTATAGGAGGTGACTTCAATGATGTGAGCGACCCCGCCTTGGATCGTACACTGACCCGACCGGGGCAGCAGGAGACCACCGCATTGGCTAGGTTTCAGGCGGACCTCTGGCTCACCGACCTTTGGTGGCGCCACCATCCATCCACACGTGCATACTCCTACTTTTCTGGGGCCCACAGGGTATTTTCTTCTAGGCTTGATTATCTTTTTGCCCCAGCTGGTGAGATTGACCAGGTAGAGGAGACAGACTACTTAGCCAGGGGAATCTCAGATCATTCACCGCTGTACCTGCGGGTGGGGGGAGGACGGAGAAGTCGGGGCACGACATGGATGCTGAACGCTTGGGCATTGAGGGATGAAACGGCTGCTAAAGAAATTGGGGTGGATACAGACCTCTACTTTAAAGAAAATGAGGGCTCCGTGCAATCAGCGGTCACTCTCTAGGAGGCATTTAAGACTGTGATACGTGATAGAACCCAAAATATTATAGCCCACAAAAAAAGACGGGAACTTCAGGAGACACTGGTGCTGGAAAGCAGGCTGATAGAACTTGAAAAGGGGAGTGCCCCTCCCTTGAGTGAACATACTCTCCGTCAAATAGATATTACTAAACGGGAATACCAAGCGCTCGTTACTAACGAGACTCGGGCGCATCAACTCGCAGTCCAACATACACTGTATGAGACTGGAGACCGAGCGGGTAAATTGTTAGCGTGGTTGGGCAGGAAGGAGCAAGAGTCGAGGTGGGTCTCGTCTATCAAAGAACAGGGCGGTATTTATACAGCGCCTCAAGACATTGGAGGCATTTGCTCGATACTACTCAAAGCTCTATGCAGCCCAGACGCAAGCCACCGAGATGCAAATAGCTCAATACCTTGAGACAGCTGAACTCCCCCGTCTGCCCCCCGATGAGAGGGACAGGCTTGATGAGGACATCACTCTGGCAGAGGTCACGGAGGCCATTGGTCGGCTGAAAACAGGGAAAACCCCGGGTCTTAATGGCCTTCCGGGAGAAATTTTTAAGGCGTATAGTTCCCTTCTGGCTCCGCACCTACTTAAGATGTTTATGGCCTCTAAAGAGGAAGATCTTAGACTAGCGACAGTGGTGGTGATTCCTAAAGAAGGGAAACCCCCAGATGAGTGTGGGTCATATCGACCCATCTCCCTTTTAAATATAGAAACTAAGATCCTGGCCACTGTTCTGGCGACACGCCTTGTATCCGTTATCACCTCCCTGATACATGGAGACCAGACGGGCTTCATGCCGAAACGTGCCACACGTTACAACCTACGACGAGTGGCCAACTGGATGGATGAGGTCAGAGACCGAGAGGATGATCATCTGCTACTCTCCCTGGACGCAGAAACAGCGCTCGACACCATCCATTAGCCCTTCATGAGACACACTCTAGAGAAATTTGGCTTTGGCCTGGGATTCCAGGAATGGTTGGCCTTTTTATTCAATGCGCCTGAGGCCAGGGTTAGGGTCAATGGGGCTCTTTCCAAGGCCTGGCCGATTCGACGGAGGACTAGGCAGGGTTGCCGACTTTCCCCTCTACTGTTTGCACTTATTTTGGAACCCCTGGCTTGTGTTGTTAGGTCCACACCGGGGCTGGGTGGCTTTGTGGATGATTCCCGACAGATAGCGGAGGAACGCATATCGTTATATGCGGATGATATTTTGCTGTATGTGACGAATCAGACGGAGACTCTTCCTCAAATCCTGCGCATAGTTGAAGACTATGGCTACCATGCGGGTATAAGATTAACTGGACCAAATCTACCCTATACCCAGTGGGGGGGGATGGTGGAAACTCTGACTTTCCCTAGCTGCTTCCACTGGTCCACAGAAGGCTTTACCTACCTTGGTCTTTACATTACTGTGGATGTGAACACCAGCCTGGTCCGCAATATTAGGCGGGTCTTCTCAAATTTTCAAGAGGATACTAAAAGATGGCGGAAGCTTCCCCTAACCATTATGGGAAGGGCTGCCATGTTTAAAATGGTAACGCTCACACAGTTGCTCTACGTATTGCAAAATATTTACATTAAGATTCCGGATCTGATATTTAAAGGCATTGATAGTGAGCTCCGCTTACTTTTCTGGGACGGGGCCCATCCACGTATTGCACTTTCAACACTGCAGCGGAATTTCTATAATGGGGGTTTGGCTCTACCAGACATGAGGTCATATTATAGAGCGGCTCATCTTATTGCCATTAATGAATGGATCCATGCCTCTGGGGACATATCCGACATATAGGCTCGAAAGGCTGCAGTTTAGGGACCATACCCATCTTCACTATCTTTATGGAGGTAAGGGATGCAGTAGACTGCTCCAGGCGACCCAGAGGACGTTGGAGGCATGGAAGAGCGCAGAGCTACACATATGAGTTGGGATCAAAAATGCACTAGGGAAACCCCACTGTGGGAGGGGACTAGGCTAAAAGAGATTGGAACGCTGAGTGGCTTTAGGCACTGGGACCTAATAGGGATCTCTAAACTAGGCGATGTCCTGGACCATGGTGTGTTGGCCTCTTTCCACACGCTCCAAGCTAGATATCAACTACATGACACCCAGACATACGCGTATCTTCGTTTGCAACATGCTTGGCTGGCGGAAGGGTTAGATGGGACGTTGCTACTGGAATATGCCCCATTGGAAGGTAGTCTTCTCCAGGAGGAAATCCCGGCTAAAGCTATTTCATTTACCTACAAAACATTACTTAATAACATGCCTGATAGATTGGGTCCTCTTCGTGCAAAATGGGAGATGGTCACCGGTGGGTTGGAAGGTATAGACTGGGAGGCCGCTCTCATGCATCCACGTGAAGTGGCAATTAAATTAAGGTTAAGGCTTATCCAGTACAAAATACTACACCGCGCATATTTTGATAGAGCCAAATTGCATACAATAGGAAGAGCCGAGAGCCCGGAGTGTCTCCGATGTCATACTGAGCCTGGAACGTTTATACATACCCTTTGGGGGTGCACTGAGATACAGGCCTATTGGGGATTGATTGTGGGGGAGCTCAATCATATATTGGAAGTCCAAATAGAATTGGAGCCACGGTTTCTCCTTTTGGGAATTTTGACAGAGGTAGACATCCCAAGGCGCAAACTTGTTTTGGCTAATCTGGGGTTGGTCGTAGCCAAACGGGATATAGCTAAATACTGGGGGGCACCACAGATACCTACCATTAACGAATGGAGGGCAAGTCTTGACTTGTACATGGTTGCGGAATGGGTGACATAAGGCCCGGGGCTGTCCTAAAAAGTTCCGGAAAATATGGGCCCCATGGATTAAATATTATGGTCTGGAGGTGGAGGAAGATGAAGGGGGAGGGACTTTGTCGTCCGCAGGACCCGGGGTAGAGCCTTGACCGATGTAATGTTTGTTCCAAGTATGTGTAACCATGAGAACTGTGTACACCGAGCTAGTCTTTTTGTCATATGCTTACCCTACATGGCCAAAGTGGACTGCTATGCAAGGTGTATTGTATATTCATGCTTTGTTTTATGTTTTGTTTTGTTTGAAAAATGCAATAAAAATAAATTTAAAAAAACAAAACAAAAAAAATATAAGTGCACAAAAGTCTTCAACAAAATAGATCATTGATTGTATACGGTCTCGTGCATACGGTAATATTTATGGCTCAGTGTTAAGAGTGTAAAGTTTGTGATCTGAAATGCTGCCAACTGGAGTGACAGTTTCCAGTGATCCAGTGATTGCGCGGGTGGAAGCCTCTACATCAGTATACAAGCATTTTTTTTTACTTTACTTGTTCTCTGTTTTCTTCCAACAGCACATTTAACATGTACTCTGCAGGTTAAAGGTTTCATCCCAGTGCCCCTATCAATGGTGGGAGCGTGAGGAAAAGCAGCACTGGGTTAATAACACAGCTAAAAATAAATGTCACCTGCAACTCAAATCTCCAAGAACACGGAAATGTGCAAATGCTGAGTGGGCTAAAGCTACAGCTGGAAAGATTTGCGGCCCCATTCCGTTTACAAGTTTCAAACGGACATAGTATGCTAATTCCGGGAGCATGCGGAAAAGGGGCACTGTAGAGGCTTTTACAAGCAATCCAACGCCAGGGAGCGCTTTCCTACAGACCCCTTTGTTTGATGGGAGAAGCTTCTTTGGATACATCAGTTTGCTACGCTGCTATGTTTGTAAGCAATAAGTCTACTTTAGTGAGATTCTTTTCATTTCAGTTATTTTGATTTTTTTTTTTTTAGCATTTCACCAATGTTACTTGTCTGATAATGCCCCATATGTGGCGATATTTGTGAAAGCTACTGTCCATGGCCTGAAAGTGCCCACATAGTTCAGTTACTGGACCCTGCAGCAGAGACGCGTAACAGGAAGGTCAAAGGTGCAAGTAAAGTAATTTTTTAAATGCAAAGGATGCGTGAATGTGTGCGAACATTTCCGTTCTATACAAAATAACGCTGAACTGGTAATCGTAGGATTTGGAACAACACAATAAATGTAGTATATAATTTGCATAGTTGCCCTTCTCCAAGGTCTTCTCACCTCGGATCCTTTCTCTCTGCCCAAAGAATACTAATACCCGCTTGTCGTGCACCTGGAGCAGAAGCTCCAGAAGGAAACAAGGTGTTTTCGGTTTCGGCGCGGGGAGCCTTATTGACTAGGACGACACTGAACACCACTTTAGGGAAGGCAATAAAAACTTCCACCGACGCTGAGAAGCCATCCGGTAAAGGAGAGTCAATGGCAGTAGTTCTGGGAAATGGTGGCTTCCGGCCATAGAGTTGATGACTAGAATGCTAACTACTGCACAAAGATGCATCACGCTAACAATACATTTCTTTGACACATGCTGATCTCCTAAACCAATTGATCTGCTCTGGAGTTAATCATGCCTACAAAGCACAGTGCTGAGGTCGATCTGTAATAGGGAGGAATAGGAAAGCAGAGACCAGCGTTCATAACATAATGGCGGGACGCTGAAGCATCCTGTGATTTAGGACAAATCCCTTAATCTCCTGTGCCTGAAAAATGAATGTGTGTCTGTAATGCAACGGGTGCTCATGTAAAGCGCTCTGATACCTGCGGGTTGAGTTTGCGCTATACAACACTGCTGAAAAAAGCAGTGTTGCAAGAGGCGTGTCACCCCCAGCACTGCCTACCGAGGCCTTGACCTTCCACCAGAAGACATATGTGCTCCAATTCAGCTGATGCCGACAGTCTGGCTGGGCTGCAACTGATGTGGCTGCCTCTGGTTCTCCGAGGACTCGTCTATGTACCATGCCTCCACCATGATTGCAGCTCTGCATACGCACATAAAAACAAGCCCAATTCCCCCTGTATTTCGATATCGTAGATTGTGAGAAGCAGTATCGAAGAGCCCTAGATTATCCTGAAGACTCCTATAGTCCTGAGGATCCGTGCAGTGTTTTGTCTTTATTTCTCTTCCCATTCCCCTTCCCCTTGACGCTCCTTACAACTCATCATTACAAAGAACATTGTAGTTGAAAGGAGTTTCAGGAGGCATTGGGTTCAGTCATCTCCCTAAAGGAAGACCTGGAGTTCAGGTGAGTGGCTCTGACAGCCAGGGACCACTGAGCATGCTCACCATAGAGTTGACTGCGGGGCAAAGAGTCACCTCCCTAAGACTGAGCATGATGGAGAGTGTCTGACCACCTCCCTCCTGCAAGGCCTACATTTTGTTACCTTAGTAGAGAGGGGATTTTCGAGATGCAAAATAGAGACCTGGTCCTGAACACACAACAACTGGCCCTAGGCTAACCCCAGACAACCTTTAATTCAGACATCCTCTACACAACCATTTTGCCACAAAGTCCCTCTCTCTTTATGCACACATTCCCAACACACCAATAATTCTTTCACATCTCTCTTTGCGTCCCATGCATGCAAAGGGAGAAACATGGACATTCCAAAGTTGATAGTCCAGAGAATAAAAACACTTTCCAGAGAGAGCTCAGATCTACAACCATGTAGGGTCTGACAAGACATGTGCCCGGAGGTGTAGGGGCAAGGGCGGAAATCATTATCCTACCCAGCACACCAAGAAACACAATATGCAAAATATTCAGCCCTGGCAGAGCAGTAGCATGCAGCCACGATGACATCTGCCACTTTAACTGCAAATCAGGAGTGCTCACATATCCGTGCTAAGTCTCAAACCACGAAGGTGGAGAAATGTTTTTTTCAGGTTGCATTTATTGAACCCACATCAGGCCTATTCGGACATCAAGGCTGGCTCTCTGTACAGTGCACTAAACTAAGTACTCTATGTGGAGAGTCCAAGAATCCCCATGAAGTGGTCAGATGTAAAGTAGAAAGTACTTATGCTCTATTTTGTGGTAGTGTGGGCGAGCAGTTAGACTTTTCCTGGGGTCATGCTAAGCATTTGCTGTCACACACAGGCAATCAGCGAGACATACACTCAAAAACTAAATCTCAGACCAATTGTGTATAAAAATAACCAGTATCTTTATATATTTAAGAAGCAAAACCTTTAAATTGAATATATACTTTGTACACTTTTTATGATTGAATAAGGAGATGCAGTGCAGTTTAAAAAATGCCATACGCTCAATATCTTGGCACTCTGTGTTCGATTCCATTGAATAATTACCACCGCGGTCTGAAAGAAGGCTGTGAATCAAATGGAGTTTGGAAGACCTCCAACACACTTACTGTCATGGTCACTGCAAGGAGGCCAATAGAATTCAATGGCTCTGGAGCGCAGCCACGCAGGGACCGTTGCGGTCGAAGGCAGGATGTGCGCAGGTGAATAGCTTAGGACTGCCACGCGGGTGCCGGTGCGGTCACGAGGCGCAGGACTCTGCCAGGGAGTTTCAGGCGACCGCAGTCACTTGGAGGTCGAAGCTTGAGTTTATTGCAAGGATGAAGGTTCTTTGGAGGCCCAGGGCTCAGGCACAGCAGGCATTGGAGACTTCACCTGATTCATGTGTACCAGAGATCGTGGGCTGATCTTGGTCGGCACCAGCAGCAGTCAGGCCATAAGTGCAGTGCGGGGTCGGTCACTGAAGAGGCGGTTGTGCCACAGATGATGCTTCATGCCGTCGAAGCCATTGGCAGGAGGGTATGGGCTCACAAGAGTGGGGCTGTCACTTTGTTGTGAGGATCCCTCACGTTGGTGGAAGCGTGTAGATGTCGGAGTTCTTTTACAGTGGTGAGTCGGGTCGATACGAAGTGCTGGTTCTCAACCACAGTGTTTTTTTTACAGGCAGTCACAGGAGACTAGAGCCTCTAGCCCAAAGGGAGGTTCTTGGCAATTGGTGAAGGCTGGAGGGGCTCCAGGGTTTCTTGGAGGCCTCTTCAGGTTTTGGGAAAGACAGCAGGAAGCAATTGTCGAGTCCTTTTTGCAGTTGGCAGGTTTTCGCCAGTTTCTTCTGCAGCAGGGCTCAGTTTCTGGTTCACAAGCGTTCGTCTTCAGTCTTCTTTTCGTCCGTCGAATCTGAAGTGAGGTTCATGGGGAGCCACCTAAATACTGAATTTAAGGGTGTTTTAGGGAGGCCAGGCAGAAGCCAATGGGCTGCCTACCTGTAGGGTGCCTACACCCTCTTTATGCTCACACCACGTGGGTGGTGGGCATACCCTGACTCCTAATAGGTTACTATCCCTATCCTCAAGATGCCAGAAAGTGAAAAGTGGGGTCTAACTCGTCTGTCCCACCTGAAGAGTGGTACAGGGTGAAGGTAGACACACCTCCTGCTTACCTAATTTTACTGCCAGTTCTCCCGCCAAAAGTGGAGCAGGACTGGGGGTCGCCACCTGATTCTAACTGCGAGGGCTGGGGGCAGGGCTCAAAGGTGGCAAGGTCTTTGAAGGTTAACCACAACAAGAGCTGCTCCTAGTGTAGTGACCACTATGGAATTAGGACTGAATTGTGAGTGAAGGCATCTCACAAAATGTGACGGACTGGTCTCACACACCACCGGGTGTCATGCTTCTTCATTGACCAGTCCTCGCCCTCTAAAACCTTGGTTTGATAGAGGGCGGGCATACACCCGACGACAGGGATGCACTTCTAAGCTAAGTGGGGGCCCGTGAAAAAAAGGTGAGAGAGGTTAAAAATCATTATAGTTATCAAATTGTGGTTTTTAATGTGAATGGTAACTATATGATATTAAAATAGGTGGACGGTATATGGGGAATTAATTGTCCCCCAACCGTAATGAGAATGGTCAACATGTTTCTGCCATGTTGGCCCAAAAGGGTCCAAGGCATTCATCAGGACCTTAACATAAAAATGGGGCTCAGTTCTTACCAACTGGTGGTTAGAAGATACCATTATGCGGGTGTGACCTGTGTCACTCTCCACTGTTGACAATGGCTTCTTAATTCAAGCCTGAAATACAAAAATTCCAAAGAATATGTAACAACATACCTAGGTCACACTGAAAACAATACATGCACTGGTTCAGCTAATTGTGAGTGACTAATTGTGTGACACGTGACACTCTATGCGTGCACACATTAGGAATGGTAATGTGAGATAAAATCTCACTGATCTTACCCTACGCAATAAAACTACTTGCCCCATGGGAGGAGGGGAGAGGAAACCCCTGTAGTCAAACCCTGAAAGGAAAAACACAAACACCGCAATTGGCGTCAATGAATGCGATAAAACAGTGTTCTGTTCTTTCAATCACAAGCACACTGAAAAAGGTGAAAGCTTCACTGTGAGAAGCAGCCAGTCATACATCCATACAACCTCTTACTGCATCAAGGAAAGTTTCCCACGATTCTCCTAGGTGACTGCTCCCAGTCCTCCCCGATGGTGAAATGAAGGAACCGAGGTTCTGGTATATATAGTGAGCCCTCCAATTGGTTAATAAGCGGGAAATGAGCAGAAAGTTAGAAAATTGCTACCTGGTGCGCGAGTTCCGGTGTCCCAAAGCGCACTGCTTATCAAGCGGGAGACCGCCTGGTCTTAAAATGGCCGCACTCCGCACATGCTCAGTGCGGGAAAATGAGGCAATATTCCGCCAGTGTAAGGGCACGCGTCTAAATGCAAGAGATGCGGTTAGAGAAGCGCCCCACAAAGCAGGCGTCACTCTTCTGAAATACGTGATCACGTAAATACCTGCACACGTACAGGAGAGTGGCAGCAAAATAATATGGGGAAATAAGCATAAAAGCGTACCGGCACAATTTCCTGTGTACAAGATACCGAGCCAGAGAGTGGGCTTTTCTTCAACTCTAGAGCCAAAATGGCCCAATATTGTGAGGTTTGAACCCTTATTAATGACGATTGTTAGCTAGAAAGCCAGATGTGTAGTACAAATTATTGGTAAAGGGGAGAATGGATGTATAGTGGCTATTTAGTGCTGATGTTAAAACACGGCTTTTTCCCAAAATAAGGTAAATGAAAGGACCAAATTGCCAGTAATATATCCGTTCAAGACAGCCAAATGTGCCGAAAAATGGGGATTTTTTGTCAGATCATATCAGGAAAAACAGACCGAGTGGTAAGGACCACACAGACTTAATATCGGAACAACAAGGTATACCAAATATACAGGAAATGTACACAGAATGCACTGAAGATGCTAAGAGATAGAGAGGAATATCTACAGAGCATGGTACCGTAAAATGTTCAATTAACGTCCCATTTGCAGCCATGGGATTTCATCATTGAGCCCACTTTCCCACGATCACAGGCGATAGACCCATCGTTGCTCCCTAATATGTAGGGGTTTTGTTAGATCATATTTGCGTTTCTTCATAACTTCCAGGACTACCCACTTGAGGTCTGTGTCCTTGTGATTTTTTTCAAGGAAGTGACGTGACAGTTTGGTATTGGTCTTTCTGCACCTAATGGTGCTCCGGTGCTCATTGATGCAGACCTTTATTTTCCTTGTGGTCATGCCCACATACTTGAGACCGCACGGACAAGTTAAGAGGTACACGACATTCTCCGTGTTGCAGTTGCTGAATTCTCGCAATTGCCAGGGATTGTTGGTGCCTATGTTTACCTCCTTTGTGTTGGTCGTGAGATTGCAAACCGTGCATCCTCCACAGGAATAATAGCCCACTGGTCGTTGGTGGTTCCATAGTGTTTGTTGTTCCTCTACTTCATGGGACATCGTCTTGGAGTGTACCAGTTCGTCACGTAAACTTCTGTTTCGCCTGAAGGCAAACAGGGGTGCTTCCCATTGTTTTCCTACGCTGTTCAAGATGTGCCAGTTCTTTCTAATGATCTTCTGGACTGTATTTGAGATAGGGGTGTACGTGGTGACACACACCAGTCTCTTGGTATCCTCTTCTGTGTACCTCTTAACTTGTCCGTGCGGTCTCAGTTTTCGCAAGCTCCCGGTCAAACTTTGGAAGTCAGACCTCCGGTGCTTTTCAGCGGGATGAATAAGCAGGGCAGGCCGTCTCGCGGTTGAGGGTGGCCGGTCAGTCCCCCTCTGGAGCTTTTTTCCAAAGTTGCTCCAAACTTCTCAACACTTCTGGAACTGCTTCCTGAAGTTCCTCTGTGGGGTCTAAAGTGTCCAAAACACAATCCAAGCATCTGGAAGCTCCAAGATGGTCCTTGAAAATTTGGGACTTCAGTTCCCACAATCCACCTGGACAAAACCCTTACAAATCCACTGGGGGCACTCCAGGCTGGGGACTCGGTGGTGATGATTCAGGTGAGGTCTGTCAACCTGTAGCTTGCAGGGAGTCCACTCTTGAGTCTTTTAGAAGCAAGGTACATCCACAGGGCTTTAGTTCTAGATTGAGCATCAGGTGCAGTCAGTCAGAATGCAGGGCCTGGTGGGGCAAATCCAGTTCCAGCATGGACCCTTCTTCTTCTCTTTGTTTCAAGCAGCAGATCTAAGAGGCTCTGTACCTCTCACATATTTATTCAGTGTTCTCTGGGGTCAAGCAGTAGAGCACTCCTGTCCAATGAGGTGCAGGCCAACACCCCAGAGCATGACCACTTCCTCCAAAGTGTGGCATAATCTTCCCTCAGAAAGCACTATTCCTCCAAAATGTAATATGGCTTAAATATCAACAGAGGAGCAAGAACTAGTTAAACCAACTCCAGTATGGCTCATTTCCATATCTCTCCTTCCCCTAACATCTGCAAACTCCTGTCTTAAGCCTGCCATCTGGCTGGGTCAGAGAGGCTGAAAGGGAGATGGGGCTGGCTTTCCTGCCTGTCCTAGTCCCCTTTGAAGCTCCATGCTTTACAACCCCTCCCCCCAGCTCTGGCATTCCTGGGTAGCAGAGCTCTCTCTAACAGATAGCCTCTCTGTGGGTGAACCACTTATCATTTCATCAAAGCAGCCTGGCTAACCCTGTTAACTCTGACCAATCAGGGAGACGGGCAGGAAGAATGAATTTCGGCTTACAGACAAGAAAGTCTTATAACTTCTTTTCGGTAGACTTTAGGATAAATTCAACAATGGCATATTGTTGGATTTATCAATACCATTCTCCTAAGTCCTCGAATGATATATTGATTTAATTCCTAACTATAGTTATGAGTTCATAAACTATTGCCATGTTATCCTATTGGACTGAGGATCTATAATGGGGAATATGAAATGTGCAATTTCTCCAACACCAGGGCATATAAAACATATTTTATAAGGACCCTACTTATAGTTACATGACCCCCCACCCCAGGGACACCTAGGGGAGACCTTAGGGGTCCTGAATATGTAAACATAGCGTACATCCTCACTCCATGGTGCTTCTAGCACCAAAGCTGATTTTAGGAGGTACTTTACTACAATGGGGATAGTGAAATGGGCAATTTCTATATCCGCAAGACATATAAAACATCTTTTATAAGGGTACTCCTTAAAATTACCAGACCACCCACCCCTGGGACACCTGGGGAGACCCTAGGGATGCATGATATGTCAAAATATTGTAGATTATCACATTTTAAGTGCCACTGCCACCAAAGTCAAGTTTGGGCATGTTAGACCTGGCCCTTTTGACAGGTTTATCCCTAAACTTTTTGCCTCCTATTTTTCTGACCATGATTTTGTTGGCTATAGGATTCTGAGCACTTTACCACTGCTGATCAGTGCTAAAGTGCATATGCTGTCTGTATAAATTGTGACAATGATTGGTTATCCATGATTGGCATATTTGATTTACTGGTGTGTGCCAGGGCCTGTAAATCAAATACTACTAGTGGGCTTGCAGCACTGGTTGTGCCACTCATATGAGTAGCCCTGTAAATGTATCTCAGACCCCTCACTGTAGTATCTGCACACGCAGTTTGTAAACTGCCATGTTGTCCTGGCAAGTGCACCCATTTGCCAGGCCCAAACATTCCCTTTCCTTACATGTAAGGTACCCATAAGGTAGGCCCAAGGTAACCTCATGGGCAGGGTGCAGTGTATGTGGACGGTAGGACATGTACTAGTGTGTGTGACATGTCCTGATAGTGAAATATAGTGTATATCATTTTTCACTTTTGAAAGGCTATCTGTCCCATAGGCTTATATTTGGGGTTACACTGTACCATGTTTACATGTGTAACTTTCCATAGGAACAAGATAGGAAAATGATGTTTGGACTCTGAACTCAGAATTTATTAACGCACCTTTTGGTAAAGGAGGTTTTTAAATCCTGTTTTTGAAAATGCCACTTTTAGAAAGTGTATGTAAGCTATGCCAAAGGTCATAGCCTCCAAGTGCACTACCTTAAACACTCAAAAAGAGCGTGTCACTTTATATTGTAAGTACTCAAGTGTAACAAGAGAACGCACAAACAGTGAAACATCAGAAACCAAAATGATTCAAAGTAATCATAGTACAAAAACCATGTACAATAGTGTTGATGCTCAGAAAAATTCTTCTTTTTATTGAGCAATCTTGTATATGTCTCCCTTGGAGAACTTCAATCAATGATGCTAAAGTTGCAGTTGTAAGCATTTTCTTACTTCACCTTTCTGTGTGCCTCTGGCTGTTTGTGTATTCAGCGTCTGGTATGTGGGTGACAGGAGCTGAGATGTGCATTCACTCTACACAGTCACTGAGGGGGGTTGAGGTGTGCCCTGCCTTGCCTGGGTGACTCAGTGCAGGGCTGAATAGACCTGGTTTGCATTTAGAGTGGTGGGAGGAGTGTTACTTACACCTGAATAGGCTGTGTCTCCTTTTGCACAATGCTGTCTCCGCCCCCTGTGGTCATGCTGCACCAGTGAATGCAGAACTGGTTTGGACTGGGTTCAGAGACCCTTGCCACAAAGAGAACAAAGACATTTTGGGGTATAAGTATTAGACCTCAAATCCCAGGACTATTACTTCCAGGAACAAGATGACCCTGCCAAGAAGAAGAGCGGAAGGACAGTGTGAGGAGCGCTACCTTTTCTGAATGAGGGGTGGGTTGGCCTGCAGTTGCTGCTTCTGTCTGTGGTGGAGGAAAAGGACTGACTCTTTTTGCCCTTCTGTGGTATCCTGCTTGGGAAGGAAATCTCCAAGGGCATGTGTGTGCTGGCCTCCTGTTGGAAGTCTCAGTGATACAAAAGACTTCAGGAGAAGGACTGGACGGTTCTTTACTTTTTTTTAATAAAGAAAGTCTGCAGAAACGCCGTGGTTCTCCCGCCTAGCGCTTGGTTCCTGAAGGACAGCGCATGGAGAGTGTTTCCTCCATCCATCACTCTTTCCAAAGAAGTAAACACGTGGCGAGCCCTGTGTTCTTCTCTTTCTTATAAGGAATGGGAACCTGCTGGCGCGCTTTATTTTAAGTGAGGGAGAAACTTCCCTAAGCGCTTAGTGGTTAGTAACCGCTATTAAAGGCTCTGCGACACAGCCCGGTAAGAGGAAGGTTGCCTAGTAACCTTCGGCAAGGAGGGCGCCCCCGCCAGAGCCACCAGAGAATGAGGAAGCTGACTTGGGGCAGTTGCGGCTGATCAAGGCCGCCGACATCGCAGCACGGAGCTGCGAAAGTTTCCAGGGCTCCCGGGAGCGAGTGGAGCCCCAGCACGTCTGTTGGCAATGCGGGCCAGCCACCTCAGCCACCGGCAGTCCTGAGTCAGGAAAGGAGCTTCTCTGCCCAGCCGCTCACCAGCTGAGCGAGCGCGACCAGAAGCTCCCAGCGTTGCCCGGCAACTTGCCCCAAGCCTCCAACTGAAGCGGCTGAAGGGGACGCGCCTTCCGCCCAGCGAAAACCCCCCTGGGGGGGCACTGTCAGCTGGCCTGGAGAGCTGGATTCCCAGCAGTACGGCGCATCAGGAACCCCTCAGAGCAGCCCCACCTCGCAGGATCAAGTGACGGCCCAGGAAGAGCCAGCCCTGACAAACGCTGCCTTCGGCTTCTTCTGGCTGCAGGCTCCGGGGGCATTTGCTTTAGCAACACCGAGCAAGTGAGTCCTCGATGGAGGCCCCGCACCAGGTGGAATACCATAGGGTCTTTGGGTAGGCCCTCTGGGTGGAGGTCCGAGAGGCCCGGGAGGGTCTCAGACATCCCGTGGCGTCCGCAATAATTAGGGAAGCTGCGAGCAGCTGCAGCGGCTCTGCGTGTTCGTGAGCAGCCGTGCCCCATTGTTTTAAATGCAGGGGACCCCGTGAGGTCTCCCCACAGGGGAAGGGTGTGCCCCCTTCCCCCGTCCATTGTACACACCCCTGGGGGTAGGTAGGCAGAGTGCATCCCCTACGGAGTACCCGACTGCCAGGTTAATGGCAGGGAAACCACTCTAGGCATCAGATTACCGGTAGGAGACCTGCAAAGGCACTGTGGCATGGGAAATTATAATGACCTGGGGATTTAGGTCATACAGTGAATTATGGTGCCACCAGGTGAACTGTGGTTCCCTTCCAGACTGCCTCGTTTTTCATGCCCTGATATATGGAGGGATGTCGTCTTACCCCTTGTGGCAGGATAATAAGTACTGTTACTTTCCAAAATTGCATAAGGTGCACAGTAATGATATTCTGATGACATGGGCAATGAGTATTTACTCTAATACCAAGTGATTTATGATCTAGGTGATGTTATGACTATGGACTTATGGCAAAGCGATGATTGTCTATGATGGATGCATCCTTATGACCAGTGCCTAGTGGCACAGTATTTTACGTGATAGTGGTCTGATGTGTTTTTATAGGCCTTCTTTATGACAAGCGCCTAGCGGTGCAGTGGTTTATGTTATGTGGTCTAATATGCTTTACATGCTACACAGTAATTTATGGTCTAATGTGTTTTTATGTATATACAATACAAAGGATATATTTTTGATATAACCTCGTGTGTAGTCTCTTTTGTGGTGTGCCTAGTGTGTCACTGCTGTGAGTGTGTGTTGCGCAAAAGCTTTACACATTGCCTCTGGGATAAGCCTGACTGCTCTGCCAAGCTACCAAGGGGGTGAGTAGGGGTTATCTTGAGTGTGTAACTCCCTTACCCTGACTAGAGTGGTGGGTTTTGCCTTGCGTAGGTGCATACCCTAGCCAACCAGAAACCCCATTTCTAACAGGGCACAATTTACATTTAAAAGCAGTGCTGCAACACAGGGCTGCTTTTAAACTGACCTCAGGCAATCAGCAGTGCACACATGCAAGTGCAACAAAGGCTGCTTGCCTCCAAATTGACATGCCCTATTATATACTAGGGACAACTTAAAGGTAGTTTTAATTCCCCTGCCCTATTATCTACTAGGGACATATAGGGTAGGTCAGTTATAGGGGTCCCCTGTCCTATATTTTACCTTAATGTATGTGTGCATTTTCACTGTGTTTTTACATAGCACTGGCCTGGGCTCTGGCAACAGGGACAGTCAGAGTCAGTTACAACCAGAACCTGTCAGCAAAAAATGGGGGTGCACAGGGCACACAGGATGACTTTGCAACAAAATGGCATCACAGTAAACTGATAAAGCCTGTCTGGGGTCGAAAAAGGAGATTTTTCTTTGGCTCTGGGAGTCAACCCTATCTGACAGTACCCTGATGTGAGATCAAAGGTTTTCAGATATTAGGCCGCTCCCAACCTGTCAATTAACTCTTCAGCCCTAGGAATTGCGTGAGCATCGGTTCTGGTCACAGCATTGAGACCCCTATAGTCCACGCAGAACCTCATCTCTTTTTTACCACCCTGGGTATGATGTTTGGGAACTAAGACGACTGGGCTGGCTCCGGGGCTTTCAGATGGCTCTAGGACTCCCAATTTCAGTATCTTGCATAATTCAGCTTTGATGCTCTCCTTGACGTGATCAGACTGCCTGTAGATTTTTTTTTTTATAGGAAGGCTTTCGCCAGTGTCCAGGTCGTGGGTATACCAACTAGTCTGACCAGGGGTCAAGGAGAAGAGCTCGGCAAACTGATTTAGGACTTGCCTGCAATCAGTCTGCCATTGGGCAGTGAAGGTGTCTGACAAGACCACTCCTTCAACTGACCCATCTTTTGGGATGTTGGATAGGAGGTCAGGGAGAGGTTCACTTTCTGCTTTCTGATTCTCATCTGTAACCAGGAGCATGGTCATGTTTGCCCTGTTGCAATAGGGTTTAAAGCAGTTCACATGGATGACCCTCAAGGGGTTCCTGGAACTGCCAAGATCTACTAGGTAGGTGACCTCCCCTTTTCTCTCTATCTTGGCGAACCCTAGGATCCATAGGTTCCAACACCTATACCTTCTGCCCTGGTTTGAGCTTGACCATAGCCGCATTTTGGTCATACCACTACTTCTGGAGCTTTTGGCTGGCTTCAAGGCTTTTGTTTGCTTTTCCCATGTACTCGGCCATTTGAGGGCGGAGGCCCAGCACATAGTCCACTATGTCCTGTTTGGGCTGGACGAAAGGACGCCCCCATCCCTCCCCAACGAGCTACAATGGCCCCCTAACAGGATGGCCAAACAAAAGCTCTAATGGGGAAAACCCCACTCCCTTCTATGACACCTCCCTGTAGGCAAAAAGCAGGCATGGTAGCAGAACATCCCACCTCCAGCGGAGTTTTTCAGGGAGCTGTTTAATCATATCTTTCAAAGTCTTGTTGAATCGCTCAACAACGCCATTACACTGGGGATGGTAAGTGTAGTGAACTAGTAGGTCACGCCACACTTTCTCCACATGTGTTAAAGGTATCCGGACATGAAGTTGGTATCTCTGTCTGATACCACCTCCTTAGGGAAGCCCACTCTGGTAAAAATACCAATGAGGGTCCGAGCCACTGCAGGGGAAGGGGTAGTCCTAAGGGGACTAGCCTCAGGATATCTGGTGACATGATCCATTACCACCAGGATATAACTATTTCCTAATGCTGTTGGAGGATCAAGGGAACCCCAAATACTGGGAGTGGAATTAAGGGGGGCTTTGGGTGCCCATATGTCTTGCCACTGTCTTGACAAGTGAGGCAGGAGTTGCAGAACTCCTGCACATTCTGGTACATCCCTGGCCAGTAGAAGTGGCTGACAAGCCTGCTCTACGTTTTGGTCTGGTCAAGGTGTCCAGCTAGTAGGATATCGTGGGCCAATGTTAGGAAGAATTCCTTAAACACCTGAGGCACTTCCACTCGCCAAGTGTAACCGGGTTTTGGGTCTCTGGCCTGAGTCTAAAGGATCCCATCCTCCCAATAGGTTTTGTGGGAACCACTAATATCACCACGTTCGTGTGCAGCAGCTAACTGTTGCAGGCTTACAAAAGTGGGACAGGTCCTCTGCCCCTGGCACAGATCTTCCCTTGAGGGTCCACCTGGGCCCAAGATCTCCTGCGGATCAGTTCTCTCTGGGGCTGACTCTTCTTCACTCGGGGGAGAGAGGTCGGGTGTCTGTTTTGCGGCTGGTTCCCCAGTCTGTGTGCCTTTTCTCTTGGAGGGTTGGGCACCTTCCCCAGGCTCAACACCTCTTTTTCGCTCTGAGCTCAGCTCTGTGCTCTGGTTTTTGCACAAGCCCAGTGCGTGAGTCTAAGAACTCTGGCATGGATCCTTAGTTCTGCCTCAGCCTAGGGCAGAGGTCTTCAAACTTTTTGATGCCGAGACCCCCCTGTGAAACCTTTTTAGGCGAAAGGACCCCCTTCTGACAACATTTTCTAGAAGCGGGTACTCCTCATCATCATCATCTATCAACAACCATAAATGCCCCTGTTAGACCTGGCATCTTTTGGCATGTTTCCCCTGTTTTTTTCCTTTCTGACCTCCTAGTTTTGACTCTGTTTTTGCTAGTTTAGTGTCTGCGCACTTTCTCACAGCTGTACAGTGTTAAAGTGCAAGTGCTCCTATTGTTAATTGCATTATGGATTGGTGTTTCCATGATTAGCATGTTTGACTTACTAGTACGTCCCTAGTAAAGTGCACTGAGGGTGCCAGGGCCTGTAAATCAAATGCTGCTAGTAGGCAGCAGCACTAGTTGTGCCACCCACACAAGCATCCGTGTAAAGGGTTCTCAGACCTGCCACTGCATTGTCGGCACGCAGTTTGTAACTGCCATGTCGACCTGGCAAGTGCACCCACTTGCCAGGCCCTGATCTTCACTTTTCTGTCATGTAAGTCACCCCTAAGGTAGGCCCAAGGTACCCCTGTGGGCAGGGTGCCGTGTATATTAAAGGTAGGACATGTACTCATGTGTGTGACATGTCATGGTAGTGAATTACAGTGTGTTTCATTTTTCACTATGGAAAGGCTATCTGTCCCATAGGATGGAATGGGAGTTTACTTATAACATCATATAAGCATATCTTCCCACTGGGACAAGTTAGAGAAATGGGGTTTAGTATGCCTGAACTCAGAATATAAAAATGCATCTTTTAGTAAAGATGATTTTTATGTTCTGTGTTTGAAAATACCACTTTTAGAAAGTAGGTATTTTCTTGATTAGCCATCCTGTGTGCCTCTGCAGGGTTTGTGCATTGACTGTCTGGCTTTGTTGTGACAAGGGCTGGGGATGTGCATTCTCATCAGACAGCCACTGGGGGTGGGGGGGGGGTGTCAAGGTGTGTCCTGCCTTTCCTCGATGAGTCAGGGCTGGGCTGAACAGACCTGGGCTGTATTTATAGTAGTGGGAGGAGATTTCCTTGAACCTGAATAGGCCTGGTCTGCCTTGGACAATGCTGTCTTCACCTCTTGCCAGGAAGCTGGGCCAGAGAGGATGGAACTGGTTTGGGCTGGGCAAAGGCACTCTCTGCCCAAAAGCACAAAGAGAAACTGAGTATAAATATTGGGGCCCAGACACCAGAACTTTAGAACTCGCTGGAATCAAGGAACCTGCCAAGAAGAAGAGCTGGAAGAACTGCCAAGAGGAGTACTGCCCCTTTGCTGTGTTGTTGCTTTGTTGGGTTGGCCTGCAGTTGCTGCCTCTGCCTTGGGCAGTCAAAGGATTGGACTGAACTTTCTTTACTTGTTGCTGAGTATCTCCAAGGGCTTGAAGTAGAGCTTGCCTCCTGTTCTGAAGTCTCAGGGACAGCAAAGACTTCACCGATCTCTGGGTACCGCCTCTGGAACCGTGGTTTCAGTTGCCACAGAGGGGGGAAAGCAACAGACTCCGTCACCGACTTAGTCGCTGGCTCCATGTCCTGAAGGCACCGCAGAGGGCACTGCCGCATCTCGCACCGCAAACCTGGTCTCACTGACGACGACCGCCGCCGCGGTGCTGCTTGTACCATGACCTGTGGGCACAGCACTCCGCACCACCTCGCTTCACTTCGCTGCCCTGGTCTCACCGACGCGGTCGTTGACTTCAACAACCGTAACCGCACCGTGGCTTGAAGGCACTGCTCGCAAGTCTTGCGACACACCGCCCCGTCCCACATCGCAGTCCGGACCGACCGACCCCAGCTCCCCGCAACAGGCACTGTCACCTGCACCGTGATCTGTCAGCACTGCAACAAGCACCGCCTTCACTCCGCACCGCAGCCCTGGTCTCACCGATGCCGTTGATGACCATCACTGAGCCGCTGCCTGCACCGCGACTTGAGGGCACCGCACGCCACACCACTCTGCTTCACACTGCAACCACGATGGTGGCCACGACCGGCCCACACCAACGTCATCGGCCGCAACGAAAAGGTACTGTTTACGAGTCTGCAGACACCCCGACCGACACGGTCAGACGGAACTGTTGGATTCTGTTGTTCTCAGCACCACGGTAGCACCTGACGGAGCTACCAACTTCAAGGAACTGCATTCTTAAGGGTATTCTTGCAAAGTGCATATTTTTAAGTAGTGTATGTTGGATTTTTATCGTTTTGGTCTTGTTTTGAATATATAAAGTATTGGATATTTTCCTGAACTGGTGTAGTGTCCTTTTATAGTGTTTTCACTGTATTACTGTTGGTTATGTGCAAATCCTTTACACACTGCCTCTGGAATAAGCCTGACTGCTCGTGCCAACCTACCTAGGGGGTGAGCAGGGGTTATTTCAGTAGAGTATCCCCCTTACCCTGACTAGAAGGAAGGGTCCCTACTTGGACAAAGGTGCAAACCATTGCCAATTAGAGACCCTCATTTCTAACAGCCCCCAATTACCACAGCAATAATGTTTACGGTGGAGAAATGATATTAAACAGTATTTAGCAAACCAAAGGTCATTGAGCGTAGGGGTGTAGCCAAAGGGGTAGCTAAAAACAAAGGGCCTCATTTATGAGGAATTGGCATAGGGCAGCGCCGCAAGTCTTCTTGTGGCGCTGCCCTATACCAATGTGAAGGGGCAGGAATGCACCGTATTTGTGAAATACAGTACATTCCAGTCCTTTTCCCTTGCGTTGGTGCACAAATTGCTGCTTAGCACCAACATAGGTAGGATTGTTTTTGTACGGGAAAGGGCACCTTCCTTCACCAAAACAATCCTGAGGGGAGTTTTCCAATTTCTATGTGAGCTGCAGAATGCATTACACATGGAAAGAGGAACAAAACGAGGAGAAATAAAAACATTTATCTACGTTACGCCTCCACTGGGGAGATGCCCGTTTTTGAAGCTGCCCCAGGTTTACGTGATTTTGTAAATATGGGGCAGCATCAAAATCCATGGGCTTTGCGTTGGAACCCCACGCAAAGCCCATGGAACACCTCCTTGACGCAGAGTAAGGCAATGCAGTGACTTGCGCTGCTATGTCTTACTCCATATCTATGAGGCCATGCAAAGCCATGCTGGGTGACTTTGCACTGCCTCATAGGTATGGTTGAAACGCTTGCGCCACCAGAGCATCAAAAAAAGTGATGCTCTGGCGATGCAAGCCTCTCATAAATAAGCCCAAAATATTCTGTACGTTTTTTAGGTCTTTCACCATCAGGTATCTACATATAAAATACAGCGTAAATGAAAAATAAATTTAAAAAAGTTATTGCTCAGTGGGAAATGCACTGTAGTACATTATGAAACCTCTATTAGTTAATGCACTGCAGAGGTCTGTGTGTAACCAGAGAGCCACAGAATTAAATCTTGATTGGTGCAGTGGAGAATAGTGATGTGTATTTTTAGTGATACGAAGTCACAGCCTGTGACAGAAAGCACTGCGAATATGTAAAGTCAATTTTTTATACGTGCATTACACACAGGGTAAGATAGAATGCTGCAAAACGTGCAAATAGTTTTACGATAAAATGGTGCTTTCAAAATGTAGATTTTAATAAATGTAGATTTTAATAATACCAGAGCATATGTAATGCATTTTTTGTTAAATAACTGTCCCTTCAACACCTCTTTAGGGGCACTAAGGGCTGTGTAAATGCAGTTCAAATTAAAAGCAAGAACTTCCCGGCCCAGTTGTTAACTCTTTGCACTTCCACTAAAAAAAACAAATCTTCGTCATCACAAAGAGCCAGAACTGCTCCCAAGCATCCTTTACACTTGCAGATTAACTGATAATGCACATTTGCCTTTCATTCAGGCAAGCAGCTGATAACGATCTAAATTAGCCGGCTTTCTTTTTGCAGGGACAAGTGAAGCTGGGGAATCTGCGACCCCCTTCCCAGGACTCCACGACCCCCTTCCCAGGACTCCACGACCCCCCTGGGGGTCGCGCCCCACAGATTGAAGACCTCTGGCCTAGGGTGAGGTTTCTAAATTGTTACCAAGCAAACATTCAACTGGGAGAGTCGGAGAGACTGCTACCTTTTTTTTACCAGTACCCCCAAGGGAAAGGACACCATCACCATGGGATGGTTTGTCGTCACCTTATCAGCGTTGGTGACTAGATGCTGTCTGTATTTTTGCATGCTAGTGGGCCAGACTGCCAAGGTGGCTAAATCCACCTCCCCTACTAAAGTTGCCTCAGTGAGCTCTCTGGCCTGGCCAGTGCTCTCCTGAGATCTCATCTGGAGATTGGCAACTGCAGGTGAACTAGAATAAATGTTCTTGTTTTTACAGCCGGAGTCACTAGCTCAGTGTCCTAGGAACCTACAGTCCTGACACCAAGCCTTCTTGGGATCCCAATTCTTACCCTGGTACCCACCCTTGGGTTTGTGAAGAGTCTCTGAACCCATCCTCCTGAACAGCTTTTTGGGGGCCTGACGAAGAATCTTTGTTTTTAGGGTTACCGTTTTCCCAAGGGGGGGGGGGGATTTTTGGCCTCTTTATTTTGGTCTCCCCCACCAGTGGTAGCTCTGGTCACCCTGGTTTTCACCCAGTGGGCTGCCTTCTTCCCCATCTCTAGAGAAGAACATGGACCTAAGTATACCAGATGCTGCAGTAACTTCTCATTGTAACAATTACTTAAAAGATGCTCTTTCATGATTAAATTGTAAAGTCCTTCATAGTTATTCACATTGGTACCGGTTAACCACCCATCTAGTGTTTTCACTGAAAAGTCGACAAAGTCGATCCAGGACTAACTTTGGGTTTTGCGCATCTCCCAGAGCCTTATATACTCGTCAGTGGTGAGCCCAAACCCCTCAATCAGTGTACCCTTCATGAGGTCATAAGACTCAGCATCTTTTTCAGGTAATGCCAGAAGTCTATCCCTGCATTTCCCGGAGAATAGTTCACACAAGGGAGGAGCCCAATTTGTTTTGGCTATTTTTCTACCTAGGCAGGCCCTCTTGAATGCATTGAACCATTTGGTGATATCATCACCCTCTGTGTAGTTAGGGACAATCCCTTTGGACAGTTTAGAGTCATAATACCCTTCCCTCTCCCTTATTTACTTGTATGCTGCCACCAGAGAGCGGTCCTAGGCCCATCTCTTTTCCTTGTCTTTCTATGCCAAGAGCTGGGCTTCTAAGCTCAGCCCCTTGGCCAACCTTTCTAGCTGGAGGTCCTCGTCCAAGGGTACCTAAGTTGTTTCTGAAGGGACTGACTCGTGTCCGTTCTCAGCATCATTTTCATCGAATTATCTTCTTCTCCAGACTCGTCAACTGTGTCTGGATGATCTTTCTCAAACTGCGCTAGCAGTTGTCTGAGATAGGCTGTCGTAGCACTTTGCCTGTTCTGATACCGTAGCCTTTACAGAGGGTCCGGCACCGGGCGTGGTTCAGGTCTATGTAAGGGGTCAGGTCGAGCTCCTGATCCTGGCTACTTGTTTCAGGCATTATTGTACTAACGTTGGGACATTTTTGGAAAGAAACAAAAATCTACCAACACTTTCTTAGTCCTAACTAGAGTACAGATTTTTAAATTTTTAACTACTTAGTTTCATGAACTTAACCAAGGCCCTAGCAGTTAAAAGCAGTTAATGTTAGAAATTTGGAAAAATAGGCCAATCAAAAACTGACTACACTACAGACAAGTTTTAGATTTATTAATGTGATCACCTATTGACAGAGCGGTTTCAGCAAACGCAAAGTCGTAGATCCCACTGCTGCACCACCAAATGTAGGAGGCTGGCTCTCTGTACAGTGCACTAAAATGAAGTACACTATGTAGAGAGTCCAACAATCCCCATGAAGTGGTCAGAGGTAAAGTAGATAGTACTAACGATCTATTTTGTGGTAGTGTGGGCAACCAGTTAGGCTTATCCCGGGGTCATGCTAAGCATTTGTTGTCACACACAGAGGCAATAAGCGAGACACACACTCAAGCATAAATCTCTGACCAATTGTGTATGAACATAACCAGTATCTTTATATAATATTTAAGAAGCAAGACTTCAAATTGAATATATTCTTTGCACACTTTTTCTGATCGAATAAGGAGATGCAGTGCAGTTCAAACATGAAATACGTTCGGTATCTTGGCACTTGGTGGTCGATACCATTGAATAATTACCACGCGGTCTGGACAGAAGGCAGAGGATAATTTGGAGTTCGGAAGACTACCAACACAGTTACTGTTGCGGTCGCTGGAAGGAGACCAATGGAGTTCAATAGCGCCAGAGCACCGCCAAGTAGGGACTGTCGCGGTCAAAGGCAGGAGGTGTAGATTGAATAGCGGAGGACTGCCAGGAAGGTGCCAGTGTGGACAAGAGGCGCAGGACCCTGACAGGGAGTTTCAGGCGACCACGGTCACTTGGAGGTTGAAGCTTAAGTTTATTGCAAGGATGCAGGTTCTTTGGAGGCCCAGGGCTCATGCACAGCAGGCAGTAGAGACTTCATCTGGTTCAGGTGTACTGGAGATCGTGGGCTGGTCTTGGTCGGCACCGGTCAGGCCACAGATGCGGTGCGGGGCAGTCTGTCACTGAAGAGGCAGTTGTGCCACCGATGATGCTTCACGCCGTCTAAGCCACTGGCAGGAGAGTATAGGCTCACAGGAGTGGGGCGGTTTCCAGTGTCGGTCACTTTGCTGGGAGGATCCCTCGAGTTGATGGAGGCGTGTAGATGTTGGAGTTCTTTTACAGTGGTGAGTCACGTCGACACGAAGTGCCAGTCCTCAACCACTGTAGTTTCTTCACCGGCGGTTGGCAGGGACTTAGGCTTCTAGCACAAAGATAGGCTCTTGGCAATTGGCGAAGGCTGGAGGGGCTCTGGGGTTTCTTGGTGGCCCTTCCAGGTTTCGGTAAAGACAACAGGCTGCATTTGTCGAGTCCTTTTCGCAGTTGGCAGGGTTTTCGCTGGTTTCTTCTGCGGCAGGGCTCAGTTCCTGGTTCACGAGCAGTCGTCTTCCGTCTTCTTCTTTTCGTCCGACGCATCTGAAGTCAGGATCTTGGGAAGTGACCTAAATACTGAATTGTTGGGTGTTTTAGGGGAGGCCAGGTAGTAACCAACAGGCTGCTTACCTGTAGGGTGCCTACACCCTCTTTATGCTCACTCCACATGGGGGTTGGGCATACGCTGATTCCTAATAGGCTACTATCCCCATCCTCAAGATGGCAGATAGTGAAAAGTGGGGTGTACTTCGTCTGTCCCACCTGACGGGTGGTACAGGGTGAAGGTAGACACACCTCCTGCTTTCCCTAAGTTTCCCACCAGTGCTCCCGCCAAAAGGGGAGCAGGACTGGGGGTCACCATCTGTTTCTAACAGCCGAGGGCTGGGGGCAGGGTTCAAAGGCGTCATGGCCTTGTTTCTGCTGAGACAGATCCTGCAGGTGGGGAGGTTGGACCACCTCCGCCCGGAGCAGGCATTGTCTCTGGATACGGAGAGCTCTGGCTCTCTACCAAGGAGTCTCGAAACCTATCTGGTGATGGCAGGCTGGCTAAGACTAGACAGGTACCACACCATGGTTCGGTAGGGTTCAGGGGTTCTTCTAACAGGGTCTCCTGTGTGAAATTATGAATACATCCGTCACTGGAATCAGTGAGGATTTATTAAGATGAGATGTTTGGTACCAAATATCCCCTTCTGTAGTGAAGCCATCATGAAGCTAGGCAACTTGTGTGGATGGGTTTCCCCACTCATGTACTCTTTATGGCTTCCCTGTGACTTACAATACTCCAGAATGGACTGTATATTGTAGGGGCACCCCTGCACATGTGGGGGTGTCTACACTTGAGACATGGTGCAACCTGCCTTAGGGCTATTAAGGCCTTCTAGAGGGGTGACTTAACCATATCTTAAGTAGTGCTGGAAGGCATGGCACACAGTGTTGCGTGCCATGTCGACTCTTCGTTTTGACCTGGACATGCAGCCTACAATAGCAGCACCGCTTTGTCTGGGTGAGGGGTCCCTAGGAGACCTTCTTCCATCCTCATGCCCTAGGTGCCAGCGGTACGATTTACTAGGGACTTATGGAGGAAACAGAAGTTGTGCCTATCGTGGTACAGCTTTAGGGAAAGAGATCCGGCGCCGAGAACCTGGTTGGCAGGGCCCCAGCACACTTACAGTTCAAAGATACATCGTACATCAGGCAAAAAGTGTGGGCTACCCATGCAAAAAGAGGTACTTTCCTACAGAGGCGCCTTTTGAGTCGATACAATTTAAAGTGAACACTAGATGTGCAAGTGATTTTAGAGGTACCTTCCAGTGTGGGACGAAAGAAAAAGAACACTGAATGCATATAGTGATTACAAAGGTACAGGATCAGTACAGTGTACGAACTAGTTTGTGACCAATTAACATTTTTGTAGAAGTGAGACATTCAGCAATGACTAACCACAATCCCATTCAGGGTCCTAAGCCCATTCTCAGTGATGCCTCATCTTTCTCCTCAGTAACATCCAGCCACAATTCCACGTGGGCCATTAACGATAATGGGGTAACCCTGTGGCCCTCAGAACCTGGGTAAGTACACTATAGAAAACAAATGGTTCTGTCGGGTAGGTCAACTGATTTGTGCAAGGTATTAAATACAGTAAGGAATATATGTCCTAATCATATTTCCAAGTAACACACCAAAGAGGACAACTCGATTATGCAAACAAATGAATTTCTTTACTTTGTATTCATACACATGCAAATCAAGGAAATGGCTGTCTGTGACATAATACACATACGACGAAAAAACAAATGACTACGGTGTACAATTAGTGACTTGTAGTGATCCGTGACAGTGCTGTACAAAGGGGACATAGATGACATATACATAAAGCATGGGGATATTTATCTTTCAAGTCCAAGACTAAATGCATAAACCCCAACAGTAGTTATGATTTCCTGTTCAAGTCAGGGAAATTGCGTGGACTAATGGAGACAGTAACGTCGACGTTTCGACCCTTAGCGATAGTGCAGCTTATTAGGCATCAGAGGCGGGTCTTCATCAGGACAGGCGGGGAGTTGACAGCCAATGACTTTGCGCATAACTGAGCTGACTCTGATGGACGAGGATGTCTATTTCAATGCTTTTGATCGCCGCGGCAGCTTCCTTTTAATCACTTTTACTGGCTGGTGAAGATATATTTCCAGTTTATGTCCAGACCACAATCCACTAATGTGAGTCTAAGGTGTCGGCTGACACCTCTAAGAAAATTGCTTCAAGTTGGATGCCAACTCATTAGGATCCAAAGTCATTGGCTGTCAACTCCCCCCCGGTCCTGATGAAGACCCGCCTCTGATGCCTAATAAGCTGCACTATCGCTAAGGGTCGAAACGTCGACGTTACTGTCTCCATTAGTCCATGCAATTTCCCTGACTTGAACATGAAATCATAACTACTGTTGGGGTTTATGCATTTAGTCTTGGACTTGAAAGATAAATATCCCCCTGCTTTATGTATATGTCATCTATATCACCTTTGTACAGCACTGTGTCACGAATCACTACAAGTCACTAATTGTACACCATAGTCATTTGTTTTTTCGTCGTATGTGTATTATGTCACAGACAGCCATTTCCTTGATTTGCATGTGTATGAATACGAAGTAAAGAAATTCATTTGTTTGCATAATCAAGTTGTCCTCTTTGGTGTGTTACTTGGAAATATGATTAGGACATATATTCCTTACTGTATTTAATACCTTGCACAAATCAGTTGACCTACCCGACAGAACAATTCCACGTGGGGTCAGTACCCCATCTATCGGTGGTGTCTCATTTCTCTCATGACCCACGGAAACATGCCAAAGCCATCCCTCTTTTGAAAAAACCCTTGCTTGATGCAGCTCAGCCAGAAAACTATCAACCAATTTCTCTCCTAGCATTTCCATTGTTCAGCGCTACTCTGATGATGCAGGGAGCTCAGAGGAGCACTGGGGCTGCAGGGAGTCAGAGGAGCACTGGGGCTGCAGGGAGCTTAGAGGAGCACTGGGGCTGCAGGGAGCTCAGAGGAGCACTGGGGCTGCAGGGAGCTCAGAGGAGCACTGGGGCTGCAGGGAGCTCAGAGGAGCACTGGGGCTGAAGGCAGCTCAGAGGAGCACTGGGGCTGAAGGCAGCTCAGAGGAGCACTGGGGCTGAAGGCAGCTCAGAGGAGCACTGGGGCTGAAGGCAGCTCAGAGGAGCACTGGGGCTGCGGGCAGCTCAGAGGAGCACTGGGGCTGCGGGCAGCTCAGAGGAGCACTGGGGCTGCGGGCAGCTCAGAGGAGCACTGGGGCTGCGGGCAGCTCAGAGGAGCACTGGGGCTGCGGGGAGCTCAGAAGAGCACTGGGGCTGCGGGGAGCTCAGAAGAGCACTGGGGCTGCGGGGAGCTCAGAAGAGCATTGAGGCTGCGGGGAGCTCAGAGGAGCACTGGGGCTGCGGGGAGCTCGAGGAGCACTTGAGGCTGCAGGGAGCTCAGAGGAGCACTTGAGGCTGCAGGGAGCTCAGAGGAGCACTTGAGGCTGCAGGGAGCTCAGAGGAGCATTTGAGGCTGCAGGGAGCTCAGAGGAGCATTGAGGCTGCAGGGAGCTCAGAGGAGCATTGAGGCTGCAGGGAGCTCAGAGGAGCATTGAGGCTGCTGGGAGCTCAGAGGAGCACTGAGGCTACAGGGAGCTCAGAGGAGCACTGAGGCTACAGGGAGCTCAGAGGAACACTGAGTATGGGGGAGCACAGAGGAACACTGAGTATGGGGGAGCACAGAGGAGCACTGAGGATGTGGGAGCTCAGAGGAGCACCGAGGCTGCAGGGGACTCAGAGGAGCACCGAGGCTGCAGGGGACTCAGAGGAGCACCGAGGCTGCAGGGGACTCAGAGGAGCACCGAGGCTGCAGGGGACTCAGAGGAGCACCGAGGCTGCAAGGGACTCAGAGGAGCACCGAGGCTGCAAGGGACTCAGAGGAGCACCGAGGCTGCAAGGGACTCAGAGGAGCACCGAGGCTGCAAGGGACTCAGAGGAGCACCAAGGCTGCAAGGGACTCAGAGGAGCACCAAGGCTGCAAGGGACTCAGAGGAGCACCAAGGCTGCAAGGGACTCAGTGGAGCACCAAGGCTGCAAGGGACTCAGAGGAGCACCAAGGCTGCAAGGGACTCAGAGGAGCACCAAGGCTGCAAGGGACTCAGAGGAGCACCAAGGCTGCAAGGGACTCAGAGGAGCACCAAGGCTGCAAGGGACTCAGAGGAGCACCAAGGCTGCAAGGGACTCAGAGGAGCACCGAGGCTGCAGGGAGGTCATAGGAGCACAGAGGCTGCAGGGAGGTCATAGGAGCACAGAGGCTGCAGGGAGGTCATAGGAGCACTGAGACTGCAGGGTGCTCAGAGGAGCACTGAGACTGCAGGGTGCTCAGAGGAGCACTGAAGCTGCAGGGAGATCAGAGGAGCATTGAGGGTGCAGGAGGCTCAGAGGAGCATTGAGCGTGCAGGGGCTCAGAGGAGCACCGAAGGTATAACACCTCAGAGATGCACTGAGACAGCAGAGGGCTAAGAGGAGCACTGAGGCTGTAGGGGACCAGCGGAGAACCGTAGGGCAAGGGCGATCTGAGGCAGCAGCGGAGACTAGTCAGAGATGCACTAAGGCTTCATGGGGTGCTCAGAAGCAGCCCTGCCAAGTTTCATGCATGAGGGGTTTGGCTAACACATTTTAGTGTGGTGGTCCACATCACCACACTAAAATGCAGAGACGTGAATTATTAGCAAATTGACACCACTTGCGCGCTTTGAAGCACAGACCTGGACAGTGACGGATGGACATAAGAAGCTGCCTTATTAGCAGCGCAGCGAGTGCTATGAACCCTGTGCTGCGAACCCTGTGCTACAAATGAGACCCACTCTGCGTACAGGCCTCAGTTTCTATCTGAGTTTATATTATAAGAAACATACAATGTGACACTACAAGCAGTCTGCAACTGAACCCTCACCGCAGCACGCCGTGGGCTGGGGCGTGGCTGACTGCATTGATTCAAGCGCAGACACAGCCGCTGCTTAAGAGGCCGTACCATGTCACAAGTTAATCATTCTATCTGGAGTGAATCATTACCCCAGCAGCAGTGTCCTTACATGAATGTGGGGGTGACACTTTACCTGTTATTTTTCTGGCAACTGGTGCCACCCCACCGGAGTAGTGTCACTGACCTTTACTGGCTGGCATTCATGGGCAAATTAGTTTTACTTTTTCATGCAGTGTGGAGCCGCCTGCCAGGGAGTGGGGATATGCCCCCCACTGGCTAGACTGAGGAGAGTTGGTGCTCTGCAGTTGTGAATATGACAGCGAGAGGCCATCTGCCTACCTCTAGCTCTGCCTGCCCGCTTGATGAAGACGCCCTGGCTGAGCCTGGCACTGGCACTTGCGACTCTTGGCACAGGTGAGCCATAATAAACAGGCCTTTATATAAAAGGTGGTGTTCTTTATTTTTATACTGCTTTTCTCCCTTTGTTCAACTCTCAGTCACAGATCATTAAGGCAGCTCTAGAACACATTTTTAAAGTCCTTTCTTATTATGTTTGTGGTCTAAGTAAGCACTGAAAAGAGGAAAAAATATTATCGGCTTTAGGTGATTTGTTATTTTTGTGCAGGCCAAGACATTAAAATACTGGGCAGGCCAGTAAAGAAAACAGCCTTGCTGTGACCCTGTGGTTTTAGTACGTGTAAATGGGGCTAGATTGGTTTAAGCTGGTGTTTGAACACCCTGGTTAGGGCTGGCTGATTCGGAATGGGCTACTGGAGGGGACTGGACAGGACCACGCTGGCTCTGAAGGGTGATAATGGAGCTAGAATGGACTGGGCATGGTCACAGTGGTTCTGCTGGATACAAATGGGCTAGAGTGGTTCTGAACAGCCTCGGCTGGCTCTTATGGATGTGAACAGGGTGAGAGCTGATTCAGCATGACTACACCTGCTGGATATGTAGATGGTTTAACAAAAATGGGTCTGCCTAGCCTGTTCAGATACCGTTAATGGAGTTAGGATGGACTGGGTTGGTGGAGGCTAATTACAATGGATGTTAAAGGGGTTAGAATGGACCATATAGTCAGTATAGTGCTTATTTTTGCACAGAAGGTGGTAATGCCTGATATTTAGCTCTTCATATTGACTTCGTTATTTGATTATACTAAAGAACAAGTGTCACTCAAAATGTAATATTTTAGGTAGTAGAATGTCACTCATTAGTATACGGAAACGTCACACATAAGCAATATGAAACCTTAGCAGCTATGCAGAAGCCGTGTAAATAAAGCAGGTTAACCTGCCTACGGGATAACAGGGGCACAGGCTACTACAGGATCAGCGGCAGAGCACAGAGGAGCTACAGGATCAGCGGCAGAGCACTGACCGGAGGAGTTACAGGATCAGCAGCAGAGCACTGACCAGAGGAGTTACAGGTTCAGCAGCAGAGCACTGACCAGACGAGTTGCAGGTTAAGCAGCAGAGCACTGACCAGAGGAGCTACAGGATCAGCCGCAGAGCACTGACCGGAGGAGCTACACGGTCAGCAGCCGAGCACTGACCGGAGGAGCTACACGGTCAGCAGCCGAGCACTGACCGGAGGAGCTACACGGTCAGCAGCCGAGCACTGACCGGAGGAGCTACAAGGTCAGCAGCCGAGCACTAACCGGAGGAGCTACACGGTCAGCAGCTGAGCACTGACCGGAGGAGCTACATGGTCAGCAGCAGAGCACTGACCGGAGCTACAGGATCAGTAGCAGAGCACTTGACCTTAGGGGCTACAGTATCAGCAGCAGAGCACTGCCTTTTGGAGCTACAGGATTAGGAACAAAACACTGACCTTAGTGGCTACAGGATCAGCAGCAGAGCACTGAGAAACTATAGGATCAGCAGCAGAGCACTGAGAAGCTACAGGATCAGCAGCAGAGCACTGATCGGAGGAGCTACAGGGTCAGCAGCAGAGCACTGACCGGAGGAGCTACAGGGTCAGCAGCAGAGCACTAAGGAGCTACAGGATCAGCAGCAGAGCCCTGACCATAGGAGCTACAGGATCAGCAGCAGAGCACTGAAGAGCTACAGGATCAGCAGCAGAGCATTGAGGAGCTACAAGATCAGCAGCAGAGCACTTGAGCTTAGGGGCTACAGGATCAGCAGCAGAGCACTGCCTTTTGGAGCTACAGGATTAGGAACAAAACACCGACCCTAGTGGCTACAGGATCAGTGGCAGAGCACTGAGAAGCTACAGGATCAGCAGCAGAGCACTGACTGGAGTAGCGACAGGCTCAGCAGCAAAGCACTGACCGGAGGAGCTACAGGATCAGCAACAGAGCACTGAAGAGCTACAGGATCAGCAGCAGAGCATTGAGGAGCTACAAGATCAGCAGCAGAGCACTTGAGCTTAGGGGCTACAGGATCAGCAGCAGAGCACTGCCTTTTGGAGCTACAGGATTAGGAACAAAACACTGACCCTAGTGGCTACAGGATCAGTGGCAGAGCACTGAGAAGCTACAGGATCAGCAGCAGAGCACTGACTGGAGTAGCGACAGGCTCAGCAGCAAAGCACTGACCGGAGGTGCTACAGGGTCAGCAGCAGAGCACTGAGGAGCTACAGGATCAGCAGCAGATAACTGACCAGAGGAGCTACAGTATCATCACACACCGACCAGAAAATCTGAACCACGGCCAGACCGTTATTAGTCTGCGCTTCCTTCAAATCCTTGCATCTGGAGCCGAGAACAGCAGTAATAGATATAGAAAGTTGACTGACTGACAGTGTTGCCAGATTTTGAGACCCGTCCCAAGCCCTAAGCAGACCAGTGTCAGCCCAATAACCTGCCCAAAGTCACAACTCTCAAGTTATGCAGAAATAGTCATCAGAAACCACTTAAAGGATGAATCTAAATTCTATTCAATATACAGATAGTGGGAGGGGGTTAACTGGGAACCTGTGTTAATGCTACTCATTTTCATGACCCGTCCCCACTGTGACTTTGCAACTTGTAACAGGCACTGCTAAAGCTACAATAGTAGAAACCACAGAGATTAAGAAAGGCAGCAATAGTATTATGTGCTATTTACTGCTCCCTCTAATTTGTTTTTTAAGCAACCCCCAAAGTTAATGCCCAGTAGCCCCCATTTACCCCATAGCCTTCAAGCCCCCCTCCCTCCTTCCCGAATGGAGTCTGACAGCCTCCACTTCTATTTCATCCACAGCAGATATGTCAACATTTGGAAACAAATAAGAGGGAGATTCAGAGACAAACCCAAGGTAAAATAATTACCCCTTTAACTTGTATTTTGGTTGGGGGGGACTTTAAGACCTAGTTACGTACAATAATACCTTTTCGCTTACAAAATGTGCAGTCTCCTGCCTAAATTGAATAGTAGTACCACCTATGGCAGAGGATGTGGCATTACGGCCATGTGTTGGAGGCCGCAGCAGTGTGCGCTCCCCTCCCACAGAACAGGTAACACACAGACAGTAGCACAGCAACCTTCACTTATTTATTTATTTGATAGTTTTATATAGCACTAGCTAGACCCAAAAGTATCAGATAGCTTTACAACAGCAAATGTTCACATCAAAGATAACAAGTCTATCAGAGCATCTGAGTCAGAGTGCTTTACTTATCATATAGCACTCATTCCTACTCTTACCATAAGAAACAAGCATTGGCAAAGCCAATAGGTCTCGCCTATGCAAGAGCTATTGGCTTTGCCAATATGTTTTAGCACTGTTGTACACCAGGGTGGCTGCTGTCCAGCATGGCTAAGTAAGTTGGGTAAAGGAGAGTGGCGTGGAGTGCCGTAACATGGAGTAGAGTGGAGTGTGAGTAGAGTGGAGTGTTATGGAGTGGTGTACAGTGGAGTGGAGTGCCATGGGTAGCGTATAGTGTTGTGAAGCGTCTTGGAGGGAGTAGAGTGTCGTAGAGTGGAAGGGCATAGAGTTGAGTGGCGCAGAGTGGAGCACACTGTCAGAGTAGAGTGTCGTACAGTGGAGTGGCACAGAGTGTCGTGGCGTAGCATAGAGGGTGTTGCTTAGAGTGGAGTAGAGTGCTGTAGAATAGAGTGGCGTACAGCAGAGTAGACTGTCAGAGTGGAGTGGCACAGAGTGGAGTAGTGTGTAAAGTGGCATGGAGGGGTATAGAGGGAATTGCGCAGTGTGTCGTAGAGTGGAGTAGTGTTGTAGAATGGCACAGAGTGGAGTAGGGCGCTGTGGATTGGCATTAAGTGGAGCAGAGTGTCAGTGAAGCAGAGTTTAATGGAGTAGAGCATCCGAGTGGAGAGGAGCAGAGCGGCCTAGTGAAGCGGCATAAAGTACAGAGGTGCAGAGCAGATTGGCGTAGAGTGCATTGGTTTTGAGTTAAGTGGTGTAGAAAGCATTGGCGTAGAGTAGAGCGGGGCACATTAGATTGCAGTGGCTTAGAGTAGAGTGAAGAGGAGTGCTGCAGAGTATAGTGGTGCAGGGAAGAGTGCAGTAGCATAGAGTAATGGCGTAGAGCAGAGTGCCACAGCATTGATTTCAGTGGCACAGAGTTGATTGTTTCAGAGTAGAGTGAAGTGGTGCAGAGTAGAATATAGTGGTGCAGGGTAGAGTGCAGTGGCATAGAGTGGTGCAGCGTTGATTGCAGTGGCAAAGAGTGGAGTGACGCAGAGTGGAGTAGAGTGGCATAGAGTGCAGTGGCATAGAGTAGATTGAAGTGGTGTAGGATAGAGTGGAGTGGCATAGAGTATTGGCGTAGAGTGCATTGGCATAGAGTGCAGTATTGTGGAGTGGTGTAGAGTATTGCGGCGAAGAGAACAATGGTGCATAGTGGAGTGGGGTAGAGTGCACTGGCGTAGAGTGGTGCAGAGAAGAGAGGCGTAGAGTGAAGTGGCGTAGAGTGCAGTAGATTAGAGTGGTGTACAGTGCATTGGCATAGAGTGCAGTGGCGCAGAGTAGAATGGCAGACATAGTAGAATATCGTTCAGTGCAACAGTGTAGAGCAGAATGGCACTGTGTACAATAGTGTAGAGTGCAGTGGCGTACAGTGGTGAAGAGTAAAGTGACGTAGAGTGGCATAGTAGAGTAACGGCGTACAGCACAGTGAGAGTAGATTGGCATAGAGTGCTGTGGCATAGAAAGTATTGGTTTTGACTAAAGTGATGTAGAGTGCATTGGCATAGAGTGCAGTGGCATGGTGTGGAGTGGCGTGCAGTGCAATAGAGTGGCATAGACTGCAGTGCAGAGTAGATTGTTTTAGAGTAGAGTGAAGTGGCGAAGAGTGTAGTGGTATAGAGTAGAGTGTCGTAGAGTGCAGAGTAGATTAGAATGGCTTAGAGTGGATTGGTGCAGAACTCAGTGGCAGAGAGTGTAGTGTGGCAGAGAGTGCAGTGTGGCAGAGAGTGCAGTGTGGCAGAGTATACTGTCGTAAAGTTCAGTGGAGTATAGTGGAGTGGCGTAGAGGGCAGTGGCGCAGAGTACAATGTCAAAGAGTGCAGTGGTGCACAGTACAGTGGTGCAGAATAGAATGGCATAGAGGGCAGTGACGTAGAGTGCAGTGGTGTAAAGTAGATTGACGTAGAGTGCATTAATTTAAAGTAAAGTGGTGTATAGTGCATTGGCATACAGAGCAGTGGCATAGAGTGCAGTGGAGCATAGTAGAGTAGTGCGAGGTTGAGAGCACTGGCGTAGAGTGGAGTGGAGTGGAGTGGTGCAGAGTAGAGTGCAGTGGCGTGGGGTAGAGTACAGTCGGGTAACGTGGAGTATGCATGATATGGTAGCGTGCTGCCATTACAGACAAAAGATCTTCAATTGAAATGACCTTTACATTTGCAATCACACACAGTTTTACTGATAAAAGTATACAGCACACAAACGATAATGTGTGGAAAAGTCATCACCCAATGTATTGATTTGATCGTCAACACAGTTCATTTAGATATTTAAATTTTGTTGTGTGTAAGGAAAAAAAATCTGTACAGCCATCCTCAAGCAGATCCCCACTAGCCAGCATGATTGTCACATAAATCGTCACACGTTTAAATCAGAGGAAGAAAAATAAACACCAGGCTCCCTGGAAGACACAGCCTAACATTTGACCTCTGTCTTTGATTGCACAGCAAATGTGACAAGATAAGAACAAGATTTAAAAGCATGTTTACAGAAAGCGAGTTTGTGGAAGAACACAGTATACAAGATTTTGGCAATGGAAGGGATGAACTCGACAGCCTAAAACAAAGCCAGCAAACAGAAAATGTGAGTTACAAACCACAAAGCTAATTGTAAGCAACGGGCAGAATGCATTCCTGGGTCAACTTTCTCAATGTCCCCAATGTCTTTAGCAAACCAGACAGCTGCGCTGTTTGGTAGGCTGAGACGTAAAAAAGTAGTTATATGAATGTGAGCAGTGGAAGGATAGATGTCATGCATTCAAAGGGATTGTAAAGAAGCTATTTTCCAGGGGAATGACAAACACGAGAGGAAGAAAAGACATCAAGTAAGAAGCAAGCAAACAAGCGATTAGACAGGCAACCAATGATAAGCAATGGGCTGGCACAAAGTCCTTTGGAAGTTTTTGATATGGTTCACAGAATGTCTTTTACGCACAGACAGCTAAAAGGCGTCTGTAGGCAAGATCTAAAAATAACAGATCAATGCCAATGCCTAGGTCCTTGAATTGGGGGAATGGGACTGGCGGGCTGAAGGGAGAGGGTGCAAATGCATGCGTGTGAGCGAGTGCATAGCTGGAAAGATGAAAGCATGTGTGCATGGATGAAAAGATGAATGTGTGAAAAGATGGATGCTTGCCACTATCTCCCCATTTTGAGGGCAGAGAAAACAAATGCTTCCCCAGCTCCATGAAACAGAGAAATCTGGGGAGAGGTTGCATTGTCATGGCTATGCTGAAATCAGGAAGGCACAAATTTCAAGTCCCATAACATTATGCCATTTTGTTTCGAGTGAATGTCTGGTGCATTGAGGAAAGTATGGCCACAACACGATGGGGCCACAGACAGTGCACAGACACACCCTGGTGAATGTATTGATGCACCAATGTCTGTGACGAAGCGTCAATGGACACCTTAGAGTGGGAGCGTACATGGATGGCTAAATAGGTATGGATGAGTGCCTGGGTGTGATTGGATTGATAAATGAAGGTGCAGATGTAGTGGAAGTCAAGAGCTGGATGCCTAGGTCTATTCATAGCCTTCTCTAAGTAACTGCTTCTAGAAGACACAATTTCACAGCTGTAATGTGTGTTACAGAAGGATTTCTCCTGAAAAGTAGTACCAGAAAAAACTCACAAAAGCACAAACAAATTCCAGGTGCTCGCCAACTTTTTATGTTAAATGTACAGGCTTGTAAATGCTGAACTGCAGCTATGTTATATCATTCGCCCGAAAGAAAGAAGGATAGCACCTTTGGCTAAAATAGAACCTTTGGCCAGAAAAAAAGCCTCTAGAACGCAGAGGATGCATATCTTGTCGCTTTCTGGTACTTCAATGTGAATTCACTGGCAAATAAAAAGTTAAAAGCAAATAAAGGCTTCAGTGTGAAGGTTAGATGAATGTGCTTCCTCCCAGACCAGACAAAAAAGAATAGCAAAGCCAGGGATGTTATTACGAAAATAAGAAATAAAAAACACTGTTCTCTCTGACACTAAGCTTGTCACACATTGTCTTCCCACGGTGTTTTACAAACATGTTTTCCATTTATTACGCTATATCCTCGTGAAATTGTAACATTGGAGGGTAGCTCACAGGGGAATCCAGGCTGCACAAAATCTTGTTGGAGTGGGACACCTGACTGCACAAGCAGCGTCCTTCAGAATTATAACAAGATGTCACATGAAGGAGTGATGAACAGATGCTCAGTAAACAGCTATAACACGTTTGACATCCTCAATTAGAATATTCCACACACTCGGGGATGGACTAGGGGATTTTAATAAAACTTTTTCACAATAAGGAGAAAACCAGCTTCTCTGCTTCACACTTGCAAAACTTAGTTCGAGAGCGTTGGAAATATCGATGAACCACTAACTTCAAGTTGCATCTAAACCAGCTACCTGTTTATCAGGAATCCAAAACGTGCAAAGTTGGAATAAGTGGGACCTTCCAGAGTAAGACTGTCAGGGTTTCCGGTGCTGCAGTTTATATGGTCTTGGTGTTGAACTATTAGGAGCAGTGCTTTAAATGGGCCGGTACTCACCGGTACTAAGTACCGGCACTTCTTAGATTTATAACTCTGAGTACCGGCACTTCTCTACTGCCGTGGAGAGTACCGGTACTCATGAGAGGTAGGCTCATTGCCTGTGCTGGTGAGCAGGAGTGGGACGTGTCTCTGGCAGCCAAGGCGCCGCTTCTGCAGCCCCCTATCTGAGCCCCAGCTGAGCTATTCAGCAGGGCTCATTTGAATAATGTCGGGTGCTCACAATCACGCTGTGCTTGACAAAGCAGGGTCCGTTCAGGGCCTGTGCTGTCAATCACATTCACACTATCTCCTGCAAGCACAGGAATCATGTCAGTTCCCTGGCAAAGGCAATCAGGCCACGGCCAGTCCGGCCCTGGTGGCAATTAAAAAAGCCATGGTAGGTGAAGAGAAAAGATGGCTTTCATCTACCTTAGTCTTTTGTGTGTCTGCTATGTTTGTGTGTATGCCTGTTTTTGTAAGAAAAAAAGTGAGAGAAAGAGAGAGAGAATCCAGACACTCTCAGTAGGTACTTTAAAGAAAATAGGTGGCACTTTGTTTGTACATGTCTGCTCGGCGACAAAGATTCATAAATATTGTAAAAGGGAGGGTGGGTGAGTGAGTGGATAGATGAGTGAGCAAGGGTGGATGTATAGATGGATGGATGAATAGATGGATGGATGAGTAAAAGCATGCATGGGTGAAAGAGGGTGGATGATTGGATAAAAGGGCGGATGATGGTTGGATAAGTGAAAGATTGGATGGATGAATGAAAGGTAGGGAGGATGGATGAAAGGGTGGATGATGGATGAGTGAAAGGAGGGATTGAGTGAAAGGGTGGATGGAATAAAGGAGTGAAAGGGTTGATGGATGGATGAGCGAAAGGATTGATGGATGAGCGAAAGGGTGGATAAAGAGATGGATGAGTGAAAGGATGAATGGATAGGTTTGGAGATGGATGGATAGGTTTGGATATGAAGGGTGGATAGACGGAATGGTGAAAAACTGAATGATTGATTAAAGACTGAATAGACGATAGAATGTAAATGTTAAATGGTGGACATCAGCAGGTAAATGGTAGGATGAAAGGATGAATGGATAGATCGATGGAAGAGACAAGAGATATCTTCTGGGGAGGGTCATAATGAGTTGCTTCATTTGCTTGGTGCCATAAGAGCTTTGGCTCGACGTGGGGGTATTTGCAGTTTCTTCCTACTCGCGTGCTCAAAAATATATAGTATTGTGCTTAACAGCAATTAACAGTATGACATTAAGAAGGTGCAACTATTGCAAAAAAAAGGAACTGTTAACATATTATTCCATTTCTCTTTCATTTTGTGTAATGAGTTAACCTGCTTTGTTTATATAAACACATTTCTCATGTGTTTTGGTATATGCTGCAACTAATATAGAAGTTGTTAAGTATCATCATGTCTTGCCCTTAGCCCCGCCCCTAGCCCCGCCCCCTCACTACTCCTCTAGCGCATTTTAATGAGTACCTGCACTTATTTTTTCCCATTTAAAGCACTGATTAGGAGTCTTGTGTAGCTTAAAAAGTGGCAGCAGGGAACTGCTGCTTACTGTCTGAAACCCTCAATGATGTAGAGGTAACAGTATTAAGACCCACATATTAAGATCAAGAACTTAAGGTATTATGGGTGACTTTTGTTAAGAGTTACTTAAATGGGCACCGACCTTAGACTGCTGCAGACACCTGAGTGCTTTTAGACGGACCGCAATTATCTTCCGAAGTTGAATGTCCTTTTACAACAAGAGATTTACAACCATTGGTGGAGGAATGGCAAACGTAAGAAAACACAAAGAATCACTTTAAACACATGGTAACCACAGTATTGCATTGCTCTTATCGTTTATATAGTGCTATACTGTACCGTGCTGTAGCTTTTTTTATAGCGCTTCAAAGTTTAGCGAAGCACATTAATACGTTTTGTACATTACACTTAAATTCTATGTCAGCGAGGAGAATGGGTGAAGGGAAGATTTTCCGATGCTTTGTTTGTAAACCTCGAGGGTGGGACCTCGCCTTCCATGTCGTGGCCCATCTGACATGTCCACACTTTGTTGAGACACAGCCAAGCCCTGCAGGTCCAGACCGTTTACACTCCAGTACAGCACTCACACTAGTCACCCATACAATGCAAACCGAAAGTAAAATATCTGCGTGATGAGTACCATGGACACGATGCAGGACTTCACATACTCTGCAGTTTAGAGAGAAAATGTCACATCTGTCCAATCTGACAAAATAACCAAACAAGCATTTTAAGTAAAAGGGTTGCTTCATGCTTTCACCTCAAACTTACCCTAAAGCCCGACACAGAGTCTGCCCAGACACAAGCCCTTTCGAGCACAAGCTGTGGGCTGTGGCTGCAGGGGCTCCTACAGGCTGCAGCTGCTGCCTTCGTTTTGCTGCACGAAGCCCTCCAAAGTCCTAGTGCAGCTGCAGGAGCCAGCCAGATGTTTGAAGAAGCATGGGGCTTGGAGGACTGAAAGCAGAACTGCTTCCGGGTCACGACAACACCGAAGGGCAAGAACTAGACCTCCAGGGTTCAACACGATGCATTAAACAGCGAGGAGCCATCTTGGATGAGGTTGAAGATAACATTTTTGGGAAAACGTCATGCAGTTTATATTTTTGGGGGTGGTTGGGGGGGACTTTATACTTTTTAGAACTCTAAATGCGTTTATGCTTTTTTTCCCCCCGAATCTGGGATTTTGTATTAATAGACTCGAAGCCTTGTTTGTTTCAATATGAAAGCAGGTCTACGGTACCAGGGTGCAAATCAAACAAGCATTTGCAATGCAATAGGTCTTGCATTTACACAAGACCTATTGCATTGGTAGGCATCACGGACAAAGGTTGGGGAGAAGAAGGCACGGACAACGGGAAGGAGGGTGGGGGTGGAAAAGAAAGCACGGACAACGGGAGGGGAGAAGAAGGCACGGACAACGGGAGGGAGGGCATGGGGGAGAAGGCACGGACAACTGGAGGGAGGGCAAGGGGTGGAAAAGAATGCACGGACAACGGGAGGGGAGAAGAAGGCACGGACAACGGGAGGGAGGACGGGGGAAGGCACGGACAACAGGAGGGAAGAAGAACGCACAGACAACGGGAGGGAGGTGGGAAGAAGGCACAGACAATGGGAGGGCGGGGAGAAGAAGGCACGGACAACGGGAGGGGAGAAGAAGGCACGGACAACTGGAGGGAGGGCGGGGGTGGAAAAGAAGGTGTAAAGTCGTGGGGCCCTAGGCCCCCATACAATAATAGTAAGGACACGGACACTGTACTTAGATGGTAGAACTTGCCCAGGGCACGTGTGCCCGGACCCTTTTATTTACAGGGTCACATGTCCTGTGACGCCTGTGCTGGATGGGTGTGGGGTGGGGTGGGGTGTGAGTCAGCCCTCTGGGAGGGGCTGGTACATTGGAACAGTAGACCAGTAGGTCACTACAGAAGGCACGGACAACGGGAGGGAGGGCGGGGGAAGGCACGGACAACGGGAGGGAGGGCGGGGGAAGGCACGGACAACAGGAGGGAAGAAGAACGCACAGACAACAGGAGGGAGGGAAGACGAACGCACAGACAACGGGAGGGAGGGGAGAAGAAGGCAGGACAACGGGAGTGGAGAAGAAGGCACAGACAACTGGAGGGAGTGCGGGGGTGGAAAAGAAGGTGGAAAGTCGTGGGGCCCTAGGCCCTCATACAATAATAGTAAGGACACGGACACTGTACTTAGATGGTAGAACTGGCCCAGGGCACGTGCGCCCGGCCCCTTTTATTTACAGGGTCACATGTCCTGTGCATAGCTGCCAAGGTTTCAGATTGCTATGTGTGACGTTTTTAAAATTTCAGTGTAATTATGAGTGACATTTCAACCACTATGAGTGACACTTTTTTGCAAGCAAAATCAAGCAGTAAAGACGAGGGAGATATATAAATATCAGAAATTACACCTATTTGAGCAACAAGAAACTCTAAGAAAGTCTTAAAACTGAGGCAAATCACCAGAAATGGAAGGACACTAACCTAGTGCCCTTGTAAACTGATGGTAGTTTTGGGAATATGCAATGTATCACATTGGTACTGTCAAGTGTTTTCAACAGGAATACTTAACCCCTCCTCAGTGCGAAATTACTGTGGTGGCATTAATTTAATAATACCTTGTCTCTAGTAAAGTCACAACACTACACTGCTAGGTGGGGTAAAATAAAATAATGCAGCTTGCAAAGTCCTCGGGAAGTGTCTCTATGTCTATTACACTCATTGGTTCAGCCGGCTGCATACACAGTCTCAGCTCATGTACAGTTCTCGGTGCGGAACTGGTCAGGGTGGCACTGCTAGGCATGTATGAGAGAGGCGTGCCTCTCCTAAACACCACCTGCTCAGCCTCTAGTCCAGGAGTTTTAGTGTTGTCAGGAGACAGCAACAATTACTGGGGGCCCGGGCTGGGGCACAGGTTGAGGGTGGCGGATATCCTGTGCTATTCAAAAGTTGTAATGCACTTTCGTGAAGGGCCAGAGTGCCTTTCAAGTTCAACAGCATGGTATTATGTCTATTTATCTAGGAGAAGTGTGTACAACCAAAGTTTGTTATATTGTTATTCAAACATACATACTTTAAAGTTCTTACCAGTTATTTTCTCGTAATTTGCACAACACTGTTTGGCTCGATGATCAGATTGGCTTACAAAAGTTAAGCTTTTTTTAAAGCACTTGCTCGCAAAACAGCAACATCGTATGCAAGGAAGCGAGAGAAAATGAAATTGTGAAACAGGCTATCATGCGGGTAAGTGAAAGGCTGCTTCATAATAGCTTAAAAGCGCACCACAATTAACACCGACCTCTGCAAACACAGCTCCACTTCACCAATTCAGCTGTCATGATTTAAAAGTCAGGAACCTTGACGCCTGTGCTGGATGGGTGTGGGATGGGGTGTGGACCAGCCCTCTGGGAGTGACTGATACATTGGAACACTAGACCAGTGATCAGCAGGTCACTACAGAAGGCACGGACAATGGGAGGGAGGGGGGTGGGTGGAAAAGAAGGCACGGACAACGGGAGGGCGGGGGAGGGGAGAAGGCACAGAAAACGGGGGAGGGGAGAAGAAGGCTCAAACAACAGGAGGGAGGGCCTGGGGTGGAAAAGAAGGCACGGACAACGGGAGGGCGGGGGGAGGGGAGAAGAAGGCACGGACAATGGGAGGGAGGGCGGGGGAGAAAAGAAGGCACGGACAATGGGAGGGAGGGCAGGGGGTGGAAAAGAAGGCACAGACAACGTGAGGGCGGGGGAGAAGACATGGAACACAGGGGGGGGAGGCACGCACAACGGGAGGGGGCAGGGTGGAAAAGTAGGCACCAAAGCACGTCGTGAGAACCTCATTAAAGAAAATAGTGCTCACACTCTAAATAACAGTCCCGTGTAACAGCCGAAGTAAAGGGGCCAGTCGCCATGGGAGGTGACAAATGAAGAGGAGGCGGTACTAAGGAAGGACTAACAAGCCTATCAACGAATCAGAAGCCAGCAGTTAGGACAGACAAGGACACAAGCCAATGGCAAATATGGGCTGAGAGTGGGCGGAGCTTCTTTCACCCACTTGTTAGATTGAGCCTAGAGCCAGCGCACATCTCGCAGAGCAGCGCATGCGCCCTGGCTCTAGGCTCAACCTATAAACATTTCCTAAATCTATCCTGTGTGCGGCCTCCGTTTCTCATGTCCTGGTCACCAGGGGATCAATCCTATAGCCCTTGCAGCTCTCGCCTGTGGTATATCTTGTGTCCCTGTATCATGCATTGTCGTCAATACCTGCAGCATATCTGTCCACACCGCTAAATCTTCAGCAGCTTTTTTGTCCCTTTTGTTTGACCTCATATGTAAGCTATTTATCTAGTGACCATCTTATGTCTCTGTTCTGAGTGCTCACTGTGGGGTCTCGTGGGCAAAGCCAGATATTAGACATTCATCGCTTGAGTGTAATCATTTTTAACTCAGTTTTTAATCCATTGAACTTTGAGCACAAATTGAGTATTATCAGGAGGCAGGATGGGGGTGGTAACAAAGTTGAAATTTCTGCTTCTGGTCGGTATCACTACCCCTAACTCCAGGCATTCTAAGATGAAGTCCATTGAACAGGGAATATCCTACTTCACCCTGAATTAACTGGTAAAAAAATAACCCACGTGGGGAATGGGGGTCACAGAAGAATGCTGTGCAACAGGCAGGGAGTCAGAAGAATGTGAGTAGACAGGGCACACTCTGGGGCAGTTAAGGGGACATAGTGCTGTGGAAGTGATAAGGTGGCACCTGGGCTGAGACTGTTCCCGGACTCAGCCTTGGTGGTTTTTCCATGTGTGTTTTCTCACCAGGTAAAACCAGGCTCAGTATTCATTCACCAGGTAATTCCAGGTGTGGGAACACGGGGCCACTTGGAAATGGCCAAAGCAGAATCCCCCTTGTAATGACGGCCTTATTGCTAAATTAGGTGGGCCCTTGCTGTCTCATACTGGCCCCATCCTGCTTTCCAAAATCAGCCCTCTCCCTTAGAGACCGAGTCAACACTCTTTGGTCATCTTTTCTTTTGTGCACCTCTGTGCTATCCCTTTAAGTTCCAAATCAGCAAAACCTTCAACCCCTCATCTATACCACCGTCTACTGCTCTTCACACAACCCTTAATGCCCTTACTCTGCGCATCTATGGTAGTTAATCCTACATTAAAAGTTCTCTATCAATGTAACTCCTTCCAAACTCATATGTTTCACGTGCACATGAAGGACAGGTGCTGCTTGGGCAACAGAGGATGAGGGCTATGCAGCACAGAAGGTGCACGTTTTAACACCGCAGAGAACGATCTCATGTTTTGTATATTGAAAAGATGTACTCCATGGGCCAGGGAACGAGGCTTCTATGGGAGCAGGAGGGTACTGTTCAGTTTGGAGCGGGTCTGGTTAGGTTGGAGGTGTTGCGGTGTGTTAGCCACTTACCAGGCAATGACAGCCTGTGTTGGCCCATACATGTTACGTGGCTGCAGTCTCCCTTTCTGGATGGAAGGAGGAAGGTCAGCAGCGTTGTGTAGGGCTCCTGGTGGTGAGAGTTAAGTGTTGTTTCGGTCCAATCAAGGTGTGGTCTCGACTGTCAGCTGGGCCGACCCTTTTGATTGTTGCCCGTATACTTGGGTCTGCGGCCGGGCGTGACATCCATACAGTCCCGCCAGCGTATAGTGTAACAGTTCTATAAGTTCAGACTCTCCAAGATATTTGTGGCTGTTAGACCTGGCACCATTGGCATGGGTCTCCCTTCCATTTTTCGCTGTTGTCTCCTCTGTTTTGCTGGTGTTAGATGCTCTGGGCGCTGTGCCACTGCCATTCAGTGTCACAGCGCAAATCCTCCCTGTATAAATATGTCTATGTGAATTGGTATATCCCTGATTGGCTTATTTGGTTTACCTGTTAGTCCCTAGTAGTGTGGCCTATGTGTGCCCAGGGCTGGTAAACCAAATGCTGCTGGTGGGCCTGCAGCACTGATGTGTGCCACCCACAGAAGCAGCCTGTAAAGTGTGTCTCAGACCTGCCACTGCAGTGTCTGTGTGCAGTCCAGAACTGCCATCTTGGCTGTGAAGTGCACTCACTTCCCAGCCCCTGAACCTTCCCTTGGCATCCTGTAAGTCACCCCTATGGTAGGGTGCCTTGTATGTGTAAGGCAGGACATGCCTTGGTGTGTGTAGCATGTCCTGGTAGTGAATTATGCCCCATTTCGTTTTTCACTACTGTAAGGCTACCTGTTCCTCATAGGCTAGAATGGGCAGTTTGACTATTACATTCTATAGTCCTAACTGACCCCAGGAACATGGTAGAAAAACGAATTTAGTATGCCTGAGCTCAGAATATTAAAATACATCTTTTAGTGAAGTTGATTTTTATATTCTGTGTTTGAAAATACCACTTTTAGAAAGTAGGTATTTTCTTGCCTCAGCCTTCCAGTGTGCTCTGCCGTTATGTGTATTGGCTGTCTGGTTTTAGAGGGGCAGGACAGGCTGAGTCAGACCTAGGTTGAATAGAGAGATCTGCATTTAGAGTTTGGGGAGGGGTGGCTCCTTGACCTGAATAGGGCTGTGCCTGGCAAGGTGAATGCTGGCTCCACCTCCCACTGTGTGTCTGCTAGCAGACCCCCTCTTTCTGAAAGGAAGGATGCAGCCTGGTAAACAAAGTGCTCCAGGCCTGAGCAGAACTGGTTCTGGCTAGGTTCAGTGACTGGTAGCTTCAAGGATCAAAGGCTTTTGGGGTATAAATATCTGTGCTCAAGCCCTTACATTTTGTATTGCTTTTGGATCTGGAGAGGAAACTCTGTCCGTGCCACTGGAGGAATCTGCAGGAAGTGACTGTCACTGTGCTGTGTGTTGTTTCTTGCACTGGCCTGCAGCAGTGACCACTGGACCTTGAAGAAGAGGAAAAGGAACTCTTGAGAGAACTTTTATTTTTGTACAGCAATTACCCAAGGGCTAGGAAAAGAGCTAGCCTCCTGCTGGAGTCTCAGGCACATCAGACTCCCCCACCAACCTCCTGCTTCCTCCCTGCGAGGACTGCTATCTGCTGAGGAGGCTCCTGTGAGTTCCAGGGCCTCTAGTAGTGCATCAGAGAAAAGAGGGTGAGAAATCGACGCTAACGCATCTTTGCGGGCCGCTGCAGTCGAGAGCGCTGGGAAAATCATCGCGCTACTGCCGCCGAGGGCCCGCAACACGAAACCATCGCTGACGCCCCTTTGCGAGCCGCGGCAGCCGAGACGCGCTGGAAAGATCATCGCGCTGCTGTCGCCGCGCACTCGCAACCCTTAAAGAAATCATCGCTTCGCAGTGCGGACGCCGTGCGTCCGCCACTTTGATCGCATCGCACCGAATTTCGTCGCTCCCTCGCGGAGCGTCTTGTCTTTGCATCGCAACACGATCGCACAGCGCAACAGGATCACCGCATCGACTTCTCCCACGCGGCAAGAAAGTCATCGCATCGGCGGTCCAGCGTGCAGAAGTTTGTCGCATCGTCTCCGCACGCATCCCGCAGATCAGCGCATCATCCTCCCTTGCGGCAAGGATTTCAACGCATCGCTGGCCTCGCGTGCCGAGAATCATCGCTACAGCTTATTTGCAACACTTTGTTGGTTTTGCTACTAAACCCAGGTACTTTGTGAAAGAAAGGGTCGCAGAGACCACTGCTTTGAACTTGAACCTTATTTTTGCAACCTTTGAACTATTTTTGACAGCCCTTCAACAGCTATCCTATTTTTGACAGTATTGTGGCTTTTACAGTTATTGGTCTTGTGATAAATCTGCCTTTATATAAAGATACTTATTTTTTATAATAACTACTTGTGTGGTGTCCCTTTGTAGTGTTCCTCACTGTGTTACTGTGTATGATCATAAATGCTTCACACCCTGCCTCTGAGATAAGCCTACCTGCTCGTGCTACGTTACCACAGGGTTGAGCAGGGGTATTAAAGAGGGTAGCCCTCTCACTCTGACTTAGGAAGAAGGGTCCCTACTTGGACAGTGGCCAGCCATTGCCAACTAGAGACCCCCATTTCTAACATTGGTGGTCAGCGGTGAGGATCTGGACTTGCATTTATGATCGCATACAGTAATTATAGTGTACACTACTAGTGAGTGCAGACCATAACGTACCGCATACATTTTTTGAGAGTTTTTTTTGGATCCTATATTGTAATTGATATTGCCGGTGATTTTTCACCCGCGCACATTTTCTGAGAGTTTTTGGGATCCTATATTGTGATTGATATTGCCGGTGATTCTTCACCCGCGCCCATTTATTGAAAGTTTTTGATCCCCTATTGTAATTGATATTGCCGGTGATTTTTCACCCGCGCACATTTCTGAGAGTTTTTGGGATCCTATATTGTGATTGATATTGCCGGTGATTTTTCACCCGCGCCCATTTATTGAAAGTTTTTGATCCCCTATTGTGATTGATATTGCCGGTGATTTTTCACCCGCGCACATTTCTGAGAGTTTTAGGATCCTATATTGTGATTGATATTGCCGGTGATTTTTCACCCGCTTACATTTTTTGAGAAGTTTTCTTCTGTCCTTTATTGATATTGCCAGTTATTTCTACAATGGGCAAGCCCAGATCCAATGCCTCAGAGGATCTCTCCTGGGAAGAAGAGAAAATAGAAACCTACAATGCCAAGCAGCTCAAATATTTTTGCAAGCAATTCACAGTCCCTATCACAGGTCTCACTAGAAGGGAGGAGTATTACAAGGCGCTGAAGGCCTGGCTAGAAGCCAGGGATGCCCCTAAGGATATAGGAGAGCTTGTGGAGGGAGGAGAGCAGCAGGGCGATGTAGTAGACTTAGTAGGAGATCCAGCCCTTTCCAACCCGGGCTCTAGTGTGTCCGCTAAGGGTCTGTCCCCAGAAGAGCTGGAGGACAGGGAGAGAGATAGGCGGCATAATATGGAGATGGCTAAGTTTAAAATGGATGGTCACCGGGACCTAGAGAACAAGAAGTTAGAAATTGAGATTATGAGGATGAAGCTTGAGCATGAGAGAGTATTGAGGGAGTTGGAGATTAAAGCTAAGAGCATGGAAATCTCCCCTCTGGTGGCAGCGTACCTGTAGTGCACCCTGAGAGTAGGGTGTATATACCCAAGGAGGTTATTAAAGATTTCCACAAAAGTGAAGATATTGGGCAATGGTTTGCCGCTTATGAATTAGCCATGGTGTCCCACCGGGTCCCTGAGAAGGATTGGGGAGCGGGGTTGTGGGGACGCTTTGTGAGTGAGGGGAGGGATACCTTGTTGGACCTGCCCCCAGAAAGTAGGATGGTTTATGCCCACATGAAGGAAGCGTTGATGACCCGCTATGGTTTGACCCCTGAGATGTATAGGCAGAGGTTTAGGGTCTGTAAGAAGCTAGAGGGTACCACGTGGGTTGAATATGTGTCTTTTTTTTGCAGAGCCATGGAACGCTGGGTAAAAGGTAGCAAAGTAGAAACTTTTGCACAGTTTTATGATTTGATTGCATGGGAGCATTTATCTAGTAATTGTTTTCCTGAGCTACGCCAGCACCTAATTGATTGCAAGCTGACTAACCCTAGAAAGCTTGCTGAGGAGGCGGACCGCTGGGTGAGCACCCGGGTCCGCAAGGGTCCAGTGGGAGACGTCGCCAAAGGTGGGCAGGGTCCCCAGCAGAGGAGTGGGGGGACAAGGGTCAACAGAGGGAGTTCCACCGAGGGCCCCAAAGTAATCCCCCAGGGAACCAGGCAGTGGTGTCCCAGCCCCCCAAGAAAGGAGGACAGGGCCCCCAACAGGTAGGCCTGTTCCCAGGGGGCCCCCACGTGTTACAACTGTGGTCAAGTGGGCCACAGATATTTTGATCCCCAGTGCCCCCAAAGGGGGCCAGTGCACCCCCGTGCACCACCCCGCCAGATTGCTAGTGTAGCCCTGGGAGAGGAGGAGATGGGTGCCCAAGAGGGGTGGGATCCCGTAGAATTGACCCTTGTCTCATTAGGGGACTTTGAGATGGTCCCCAAGCCTGCACTGCCTGCTAACACTAAAAAATACAGGCAGTGGGTGACCATCAATGGCCATAGGGTGGAGGCTCTAAGAGACACAGGGGCCAGTGTAACTGCTGTCAGCTCCCGGTTGGTGTCCAAAGAGCAGGTTGTCCCCCATGCATTCTACCCAGTAGTGTCCGCAGACAACTCAGAGAGCCAATGTGAGGTGGCTCAGGTTCCCTTTGAGTGGGGGGGTCTCAGGAACTCTTCAGGTAGCTGTGAGGCCCGCCATGCCTGTAGACTGTCTGCTGGGCAATGATTTAGAGGACTCCCCGTGGGCTACGGTGGAGAGGAAGGCTCACTTAGAGATGTTGGGTCTGCCTGAGTGGGCGTGTGCTACCACTCGGTCCATGGCAGCCAAGGAGGGTGTTGAAAAGGATCTGGAGCCTGAGAGTAGGGCCCAGATCCCTGCCTTAGAGAGAAGGGGCAGGGGGCGCGGGAGGCCGGCCCCCTTGGTTCCCACGGCCCAGGAAGGAGCAGACCCTGAGGGGGATGCCCTGGAGCCTACCGGGGAGCAGATCACCGAACTGGGGGACCTGCCTGAGCTGACCCATTGGCAGCAGGAAGGGGGACCCACCAGGGAGGAATTTTGTGAGCAGCAGAGAGTTTGCCCCTCTCTTGAGGGTATGCGGCGACAGGCTGCAGCCCAGGCAGAAGGTGACATGTCTGGTTCACATCTGATTTATTGGGAGAACAGTCTCCTGTATAGTGAGCCTAAGGTTGCTGAGCCAGGGTCAGCCCGTGTGCTGGTGGTACCCGAGTGCTTCAGAACCTTCCTACTGGGGTTGGCTCATGACATTCCATTGGCAGGACATCTGGGGCAGACCAAGACCTTTGAGAGGCTGGCCGCCCACTTTTATTGGCCCCAGATGCACAAGAGTTCAGACTCTCATTGCAGGACCTGTGAGACTTGCCAGGCAAGTGGGAAGAGTGGGGGAAGATCAAGGCCCCACTCCAGCCCTTTCCAGTTGTGAGTACCCCATTCGAGCGAGTGGGCATTGACATTGTGGGGCCTCTGGACCCCAAGACAGCCATGGGCAACAGGTTCATCCTGGTCTTGGTGGACCATGCCACCCGGTACCCTGAAGCCATCCCGCTCAGGACAGTGACGGCCCCCGTGGTGGGACGTGCACTGATGGGGATTTTCTCCCGTGTGGGATTCCCCAGAGAGGTGGTGTCTGACAGGGGGACCAACTTCATCTCCCAGTACATGAAGTCTCTGTGGAAGGAGTGTGGGGTAACGTATAAGTTCACCACTCCTTACCACCCCCAAGGTAATGGTCTGGTTGAAAGGTTCAACCGGACCTTGAAGGGCATGATCATGGGCCTAGAAGAGCCCCTGAGGCGTAAGTGGGACGTCCTCTTGCCATGCCTGTTGTTTGCCTACCGTGAGGTGCCACAGAAGTCCTTAGGGTTCAGTCCCTTTGAACTCCTCTATGGCCACCCGGTTAGAGGACCTCTGAGTCTGGTCAAGGAAGGCTGGGAGCAATCTCCCAGGAAACCTCCCCAAGATGTATTTAGCTACATGTTGGCCTTCAGGAACCAGACTCGGCGTTTCAGAAAAATTGCTGAGGCAAATCTGGAAGCCAGCCAGGAAGAAATGAAACGTTGGCACGACCAGAATGCCACTCTGGTCGAATTTCAACCTGGTCAGAAGGTTTGGGTACTGGCCCCAGTGGAGCCTTGTGCGCTCCAAGATAAGTGGACCGGTCCATTTGAGGTGGTGGAGCGCAAAAGTCCAGTTACCTACTTGGTGGACTTTCAGTCTCCCAGGAACCCCTTGCGGGTCCTGCATGTGAACCGCCTAAAGCCCCACTTTGAGAGGTCTGAAGTGGGCATGCTTCTTGCCACAGATGATGGGGTTGAGGAGGAGAGTGAGCCTCTCCCTGACCTCCTGTGTGCAGAAGAGAAGCATGGGTCAGTGGAGGGTGTGATCCTCTCCACCACACTGACCCCTGAGCAGCAGAGAGATTGTCACCACCTGTTGGGGCAATTTTCTGATTTGTTCTCCCTGGTACCTGGTGTCACTGATTGGTGCGTCCATGAGGTGGATACCGGGGACAGTTCTCCTGTCAAGCACAAGGCTTACAGGGTAACTGACAGGGTCAGGGCTTGCATTAAGGAGGAGGTCTCCAAAATGTTCGCCCTAGGGGTGGTTGAGTCCTCTAGCAGCCCCTGGTCCAGCCCCGTGGTCTTGGTACCAAAAGCTGCGACGCCTGGTGCCACTCCTGAACTTAGGTTCTGTGTGGACTACCGAGGTCTCAATTCGGTCACCAAGACCGACGCGCACCCCATCCCCAGAGCTGATGAGCTCATAGACCGGTTAGGGGCTGCCCGGTACCTCAGCACGTTTGATCTGACGTCTGGGTACTGGCAGATCGCCTTAACTGATGGGGCAAAGGAGAGGTCAGCATTCTCCACACCAGATGGGCACTACCAGTTCCGTGTGATGCCCTTTGGGATGAAGAATGCCCCTGCCACCTTCCAGAGATTGGTCAACCAGGTGTTGGTTGGGCTGGAGGCTTTCAGTGCCGCCTACCTGGATGACATTGCAGTGTTTAGTTCCTCCTGGGAGGACCACTTGCGCCACCTCTGGGAAGTGTTGATGGCGCTGCGCAGAGCAGGCCTCACAATCAAGGCCAGTAAGTGCCAGATTGGGCAGGGTTCTGTGGTGTACTTGGGACACCAGGTGGGGAGCGGCCAGGTGGCGCCCCTGCAGCCCAAGATTGAAACCATCCTGGCTTGGGAGCCCCCAAGGACCCAGACCCAGGTGAGGGCCTTCTTAGGACTCACGGGTTATTACAGGAGGTTTGTCAAGGGGTATGGCAACATTGTTGCACCCTTGACTGAGCTGACTTCCAAGAAGCGGCCAAAGATTGTGAACTGGACTGACACCTGTCAGAAAGCCTTTGATGCCCTCAAAACTGCTATGTGTACAGCACCCGTACTCCAGGCGCCCAATTTTGCTAAGGAATTTGTTGTCCAGACAGACGCTTCAGAGCATGGGGTGGGGGCCGTTCTGTCACAGATAAATGAGGAGGGACTAGACCAACCTGTAGCCTTCATCAGTAGGAGGTTACTTCCACGGGAACAGAGGTGGAGTGCAATTGAGCGTGAGGCATTTGCTGTGGTCTGGGCACTGAAGAAGCTGAGACCATACCTGTTTGGGACTCACTTCCGGGTTCAGACAGACCACAGGCCCCTCAGATGGTTGATGCAGATGAGGGGTGAGAATCCCAAGTTGTTGAGGTGGTCCATTTCCCTACAGGGTATGGACTTCACGGTGGAACACCGCCCTGGTACAGAACACGCCAATGCTGATGGTCTGTCCAGATTTTTCCGCCTTAGCGATGAGAACTTCCAAGGGGATGGGTAGTTCTCCCCACATTTCAGCTGGAGGGGACGTGTGTTAGACCTGGCACCATTGGCGTGGGTCTCCCTTCCATTTTTCGCTGTTGTCTCCTCTGTTTTACTGGTGTTAGATGCTCTGGGCGCTGTGCCACTGCCATTCAGTGTCACAGCGCGAATGCTCCCTGTATAAATATGTCTATGTGAATTGGTATATCCCTGATTGGCTTATTTGGTTTACCTGTTAGTCCCTAGTAGTGTGGCCTATGTGTGCCCAGGGCTGGTAAACCAAATGCTGCTGGTGGGCCTGCAGCACTGATGTGTGCCACCCACAGAAGCAGCCTGTAAAGTGTGTCTCAGACCTGCCACTGCAGTGTCTGTGTGCAGTCCAGAACTGCCATCTTGGCTGTGAAGTGCACTCACTTCCCAGCCCCTGAACCTTCCCTTGGCATCCTGTAAGTCACCCCTATGGTAGGGTGCCTTGTATGTGTAAGGCAGGACATGCCTTGGTGTGTGTAGCATGTCCTGGTAGTGAATTATGCCCCATTTCGTTTTTCACTACTGTAAGGCTACCTGTTCCTCATAGGCTAGAATGGGCAGTTTGACTATTACATTCTATAGTCCTAACTGACCCCAGGAACATGGTAGAAAAACGAATTTAGTATGCCTGAGCTCAGAATATTAAAATACATCTTTTAGTGAAGTTGATTTTTATATTCTGTGTTTGAAAATACCACTTTTAGAAAGTAGGTATTTTCTTGCCTCAGCCTTCCAGTGTGCTCTGCCGTTATGTGTATTGGCTGTCTGGTTTTAGAGGGGCAGGACAGGCTGAGTCAGACCTAGGTTGAATAGAGAGATCTGCATTTAGAGTGTGGGGAGGGGTGGCTCCTTGACCTGAATAGGGCTGTGCCTGGCAAGGTGAATGCTGGCTCCACCTCCCACTGTGTGTCTGCTAGCAGACCCCTCTTTCTGAAAGGAAGGATGCAGCCTGGTAAACAAAGTGCTCCAGGCCTGAGCAGAACTGGTTCTGGCTAGGTTCAGTGACTGGTAGCTTCAAGGATCAAAGGCTTTTGGGGTATAAATATCTGTGCTCAAGCCCTTACATTTTGTATTGCTTTTGGATCTGGAGAGGAAACTCTGTCCGTGCCACTGGAGGAATCTGCAGGAAGTGACTGTCCCTGTGCTGTGTGTTGTTTCTTGCACTGGCCTGCAGCAGTGACCACTGGACCTTGAAGAAGAGGAAAAGGAACTCTTGAGAGAACTTTTATTTTTGTACAGCAATTACCCAAGGGCTAGGAAAAGAGCTAGCCTCCTGCTGGAGTCTCAGGCACATCAGACTCCACCACCAACCTCCTGCTTCCTCCCTGCGAGGACTGCTATCTGCTGAGGAGGCTCCTGTGAGTTCCAGGGCCTCTAGTAGTGCATCAGAGAAAAGAGGGTGAGAAATCGACGCTAACGCATCTTTGCGGGCCGCTGCAGTCGAGAGCGCTGGGAAAATCATCGCGCTACTGCCGCCGAGGGCCCGCAACACGAAACCATCGCTGACGCCCCTTTGCGAGCCGCGGCAGCTGAGACGCGCTGGAAAGATCATCGCGCTGCTGTCGCCGCGCACTCGCAACCCTTAAAGAAATCATCGCTTCGAGACATCGCAGTGCGGACGCCGTGCGTCCGCCACTTTGATCGCATCGCACCGAATTTCGTCGCTCCCTCGCGGAGCGTCTTGTCTTCGCATCGCAACACGATCGCACAGCGCAACAGGATCACCGCATCGACTTCTCCCACGCGGCAAGAAAGTCATCGCATCGGCGGTCCAGCGTGCAGAAGTTTGTCGCATCGTCTCCGCACGCATCCCGCAGATCGGCGCATCATCCTCCCTTGCGGCAAGGATTTCAACGCATCGCCGGCCTCGCGTGCCGAGAATCATCGCTACAGCTTATTTGCGACACTTTGTTGGTTTTGCTACTAAACCCAGGTACTTTGTGAAAGAAAGGGTCGCAGAGACCACTGCTTTGAACTTGAACCTTATTTTTGCAACCTTTGAACTATTTTTGACAGCCCTTCAACAGCTATCCTATTTTTGACAGTATTGTGGCTTTTACAGTTATTGGTCTTGTGATAAATCTGCCATTATATAAAGATACTTATTTTTTATAATAACTACTTGTGTGGTGTCCCTTTGTAGTGTTCCTCACTGTGTTACTGTGTATGATCATAAATGCTTCACACCCTGCCTCTGAGATAAGCCTACCTGCTCGTGCTACGTTACCACAGGGTTGAGCAGGGGTATTAAAGAGGGTAGCCCTCTCACTCTGACTTAGGAAGAAGGGTCCCTACTTGGACAGTGGCCAGCCATTGCCAACTAGAGACCCCCATTTCTAACAGCGGCACAACATGCAAAACCTTTATTGCGCTTTTAGTGCCATTTTTGCACTGCTTTATTTTTTTTTCATAGTTGTGTTTCGGATTTTAATTGTAAACATAGTCATCTTGTTAGAAGATATATCATTGTTCCCTAATATATCTTAAGGCCTGTGGGAATGCACTATTTACATATATATTTACATATACATGCACATCTAACCTCTTAGCATCCTTTGCAACAAAGAACAGTGTGCTCTTACTTACCCACTGGTTTTATTGTGCATTACAACACATCCTTAAGGGGTGGTCACACACAATAAAAGCACTTTGCAATAAATGGTCCTTTGGAATAGATGAAAATACTTTGACATCACTCCGGAGGTGTGTGCTCTTTGTTGCAACGGATGCTGTGTGGATAGCTGTTTAATTTGAGAGCACACTTTGGTAGTGCAGTTTTCTCATCATATCAAAGGCAATTCAGTTGATATGAGGATATAATTACAACAATTTCCGTAAGCTTTTTTCACTTCTCCGTAATGCCCGTATATGCCTGTTGACAATTCGCCTCTCCTTTTTCTGATTTTATTTATTAAACCATTGCGCATGTGACACTTAAATTTGGCTCCAGCTTAAGAGCAACAGAAAGGACTCCACAAGGACGTGCGCACATGCGTGTGCCTACAAGAGAGTCACGCTTTTAGTTCGCTAAATTGGCTTCTAATACAGATCAGAATCTGATGTACTCATCTTTCCGAACTTAAAGCGGCTGCTGCAATGCTTTATAAGGCAAAACCTAACCTATTATTACTGAATCTGGCATTTTGTCCTTCACCCCTCTAATGAATTATTCGGATAAACACACATTTCCCAAATACTGAACATTTGTTTCAGCTATTGTTGATGTCTATAAATGAACTTACTTCAATTTGTGCTCGCTTCTACATGCTGCGGCCAGGCCCCACGAGTCGACGGCCACAGCAGCACAGGGCCACACCACCAGGCCGGGTCTGACACTCTGAGACTCGAGAGAGTAGTGACACAGTGAAGTCACAGGCCGGGCCGGTCGGGAGTGGGGCTCTCGAAGTCCGTTGCAGCGTTGGTGGTGCTCACACTCAGTCACTCACTTTGTCTCAGTCTAGTCCATGACGACGAGACAGCGACAGTATGACTGTGACCAGATTCCGCGATCCCGATGCCAGTCCTCACTCTGCTGAGTGTGCTGCCCGCGCCGAGACTCTGCATGACGTGTGACCGCTCATTGTAAAGAGCGCTGCGGGGGCTGGCCAAAATGTATTGACAGGCCGTCATTGGTAGTGCTATCGCACGCTACAAGATTGATGGCCCTGTGACCCCTAGACTGTACACCCACTGCACCACTACGCTAGGGTGGCTGCCAACACGTTGCAGCAGCAGCAGGTGCACTTGCAGTTGACTGTGACTCATGTGTCCAATCCTCCAATCATGCCCCAGCCATGCAGCGCGCTTTGCGCTCATTCGCCAATCGCCGCTGACCTTTATTCGTGTGCGGAGCAGGAGCTAGTGTCTGTGCCACTGACTGACAGAGTGATAGGCGCTGCGCATCAACACAATGCATCATCATCATGTGCATGATGAGTGTCAGCGCCACCCCAGCTACAAATTTGTGCACAAGGGGCTAATATCCACCAAAAAAGTAGCCACCCGCCAGGTGTGGGTTTTTCCTGCACAAATGGGAAAAATGTTGCCCATTTGTGGGGGAAATAGCCCAATCTGGCAACACTGCTGAATGAGGTATGTTAGAAATGGGGATCTCCAGTTGGCCGCGGCTGGCGCCGAGGTCCAAATAGGGATCCTTCTTCCTAAGTCAGAGTAAGGGGGCTACACCCTTTGATAACCCCTGCTCAACCCTGTGGTAACATAGCACGAGCAGACAGGCCTATCTCAGAGGCAGTGTGTGAAGCATTTATGACCATACACAATAACACAGGAGAGACGCTACAAACGGACACCACAAGTAGTTATAGAAAAATAGTTATCTTTATATAGACTGAACACGAGGCTAAAAGCACTCAAGGAGCCACAATGCACACAATTACAGATTCACTTCAAAAGCAATAAAGGCACTCGAAACGGGGGTGGAACGGACTTAGTTTGGGGCCGGGGTCCACGCGACCCGGTGATGCACAATGTACCTGAGATGTAAAGGGGCACGGCACGCAGCCTCACAAGGAAGCCGCAGTGATGACAGGCGGACTCGCAGCGGCCACAGCTCCCGGCTGTAGCGGTCATTGGCGTGCACTCACGATAATCCTGGGACGGGGCTTAAAGGCGGGCACCCAGCGGTACCCGCAGGTGGTAACAAGATCCTGGAAGTGGTGACTAGTGCGGGCACTCAGCGGCACAGCTCCTCAGCTGCAGCGGCCCACAATAGCGATGATTTTTGTAGGATGACAAATGCGGGCACTCAGCGGCACAGCTCCTCAGCTGCAGCGGCCCACAATAGCGATGATTTTCGTAGGATGGCAAATGCGGGCACTCAGCAGCACAGCTCCTCAGCTGTAGCGGCCCACAACAGCGATAGCGATGTTCAGCCCGCATTCCCCGCAGTAGAACCAGAGGCTCTGGAATTCTTAACAGAGGCCTCACCCCCCTCTCCTTTGTTCTCTCAAAAGTCACAAGTCGCTGAACCCAGTCAGAACCAGTTCGGGGAGGTCCTGGGGGCACGTTGTTTACGAGGCGGCATCCTGCCCTGTAGGAGAGGGGGTCTGCCATCAGACGCACCGTGGGAGGGGGAGCCATCATTCACCTTGCCAGGCGCAACCCTGCCCAGATCAAAGGGTCACCCCTCCCCATACTCCAGCTGCAGATCCCTCTACTCGACCCAGGTCGGGTTCAGCCTACCCTGTCCCTCCAAAACCAGACGGCCAATACACATAACAACAGAGCATACTGGAAGACTTAGGCAAGAAAATACCCACTTTCCCAAAGAGGTATTTTCAGACACAGAATATAGAAATAACCCTCACTAAAAGATGTACTTTAATATTCTGAGCTCAGGCATACTAAATTTGACTTTCCACTTTACAAGCTGCTTCTGTGGGTGGTGCAATCAGCGCTGCAGGCCCACCAGCAGCATTCGGTCTACCAGCCCTGGGCACGCACGGTGCACTATACTAGAGACTAACAGGTAAACCAAATGAGCCAATTATGGGAACATCAAGTCATACAGTCAATTTACCATAGGGAGCATTCGTGCTGTGGCACGGAATGGCCGTGGCACAGCGCCCAAGGACAAAGCACAAAGGAGACAAAAAGCGAGAAATGGAGGGGAGACCCACGCCAATGGTGCCAGGTCTAATGAGGTAGTGCACGTATTATCCATTTTAAAGATGGCCACCCCCATAGGTCTCCAGAAATCAGATGCTGCCATTGAAAGCTTCTCCCGGCACCATCTTGGAATAGGACAGTGATGAAAGGCAGGAGACAACGAACGTCGCAGCCTCCTCCCAGTTCCCCTGTGACAAACTGCCACTCTTGACCGTTGGTTGGAGTTCTGCGCACGAACGTTCCAATGTAGAATCCTTGTGAGCACAACAGACAGGTCACCGCCATTACAGTGAGAGATGCCGAGCCCTGCAGATAAACAAACACAAATCAAAATGTACTAAAAACTTGGCAATATATGTTCATACACATTAGAGGACCCTTTGCAAACGTTAACTAGTCACTTTTCACTTCATCACTTGTCCCTCCTATATCACCGAGTCAGCCCTGCTGCTAGCTACAGAATCGATCCGCCAAATGTTGGATGTTAGCAACTCTGCAGCACTACTAATGTTGGATCTCAGTGCCGTGTTCAACACCGTGTTTCATAACATTCTGATCGAAAGATTTTGGAACTGCGGCTTTGGCAATAAAACCCTGATGTGGTTCGCCTCCTTTTCAGTCAAAGGGGCTCCCTTTGCAGCAAGGAGTGCCACAGGGCTCCTCCCTGAGCCCAACTCTCTTTAATATTTAATATATATGTGCACCCCCTGGCTGAAGGCATCGAGGAACACTGAGGCTGCCGGGGGCTCAGAGGAGAACTGAGCCAGCAGGGGGCTCAGAGGAGCAGTGAGGCTGCAGGGGGCTCAGAGGAGCACTGAAACTGCAGAGAGTTCAGAGTAGAAATGAGGCAGCAGAGGGCTCAGAGACACACAGGCTGCAGGGAGCTCAGGGGAGCACTGAGGCTGTAGGGAGCTTAGGGGAGCACTGAGGCTGCAGGGAGCTCAGGGGAGCACTGAGGCTGTAAGGAGCTTAGGGGAGCACTGAGGCTGCAGTGAGCTCAGAAAAGCACTGAGGCTGCAGGGAGCTCAGAAAAGCAGTGAGGCTGCGGGGAGCTCAGAAGAGCACTGAGGCCGCAGGAAGCTTAGAAGAGCACTGAGGCAGTGGTGTGAACCTGCGGCCTGCAGGAGAGCAGCGGATGCCTCCAGCCCATTCGAGGAGCATAGCGGGACCTGTGAGGGGTGTGTGCTGGCTGTAGGTGACGGGGTGCGCTGCGGTGGGACTCCCCCCCGGCCTGCCTGTGTGAAGGGCTGCACGAGAGTCCCGGGCCCGGCCGACTCGGGTGACTACCTGCAGGAAAGAGGATAGGGGCGGCCCCACATGTTGCTGCGCTACTCCGCTGCCTGGTGGGACTGTGGATGGAGATGCGAGGCAGCATCGGCTGTGCTGAGGGGGCCCCTGCTCTCATATATCCTCCTGAATTGCCCAATGTGAAGGTTGTGGCAGCATCACCGCTGCTTGGAGGTGGTGCGGCGAATGAGCATGGCCTGCCTTTGTGCCTGCTTTGCCTGTGTGGTTAATGGCTATTGGAAGACTGTAGAACATGTGGCCCTGAAGCCCCCCAGTGCTGGGGCACCTAGACGACCCGCATGGCGAAGTGGTGAGCTGGGGAGCCCACTGGATCGGCATTCTTTGGTGGGCTCTTCCCCCTCCAGCTGGGCTTTCTGTACAATGTGCCCTGGCCTCAGACCCACCTGAGCTGTACTGTGCCTTGGACATGGGGGCCCATTGCCGCTGCTGAAGTGTGGCCCTCCCGGTGCGGAAGTACGGGGGAGCCCGGGGTGCCGAACCTGGTGCCGGTGTGCAAGTGTGGGCCCCTCAGCTTTGGTGGCAGTGGGTCTGCCACCTGGGATTCAATCGGACTGTTCATGAGGGGGGTTTGGAGCCCTAGACCCTGATCTGGTGCTGCGATGACAAGGGCGTAGACCGTGCTGACCTTTGTTGCTGCTAGTGCCACGAGACACCACAGGGACCCGGTTTCATGTGAAAAGGACGCACCATGGGTAAAAGTGATAGCAAACAAATGAAGTTACAATTTGATAGAAGGTGTAGCACCAGGCAGGGTGAGCCTTGCACGAATTCCGAGGCATCCCCTGAGTGCACGGATGGTCAGCTGCTGCCTTAAGTGTATGTAAAGGAGATTCTGGTAGAGGTCAGCTCCAGTCTTAAGGCTATTGACACTAAGCTAGATCTGCTTACTAGCCGACTGGAACATGTCAAGCAAAGAGTGGATAAACATGATGACCACATAGACCAGATTGAGCAACGAATATCTGATATGGAGGATGCGCAAGTGGAAGCAAGGGAGCAATTGTCGAAAATGGACAATGTTTAGGAGGCTATTAGAGCCAAGAATGAGGACCTTGAAGCGTGCTCACGTCGAAACAATCTTAGAATCACAGGCCTCCCAGAGTCAACCAACATCACAAAAATGGAGAACTTCATCAAGAACATGCTCCGGGACCTTTTTGGAGGTGGACTATCAGCCATGTTTGCAGTATAGCGTGCACATAGGCGCCTTGGGCCCAGGCCTACCCCTGGGGCTCCTGCTCGGCCAGTAGTGGCCCGGCTGCTGAACTACCGGGACCAGGACACAGTGCTGTGCATGGCCTAAAAGCATAGCACAATTCAGTACCAGGGAAATGCCATTTCCTTTTACCCTGACTTTACTATTTCTGTACAGGCGGCCCGACGTCAGTTCACCCCAGCATAAAAGATATTGCAAAAGGCCGAGGTCCCCTATGCAATGACTTATCCAGCGTGTCTGACGGTGACTTGGGAGACCAAACAGCACTTTTTTAATGACGCTAAAGCTGCATTGAAATTTGCTAAACAAGTTGCAGCCCACAGGGGCTCCCCTAGACCTTCCCCAGTTAAACGGCCTGATCATGCATTGAGTGATAATGATTGATCCCACACAACCCGCTGCAAGGAAAGTACTTAATTGTGGGCTTTGCTCTCATGTGCTGCCAACCATGATTTAATGTAATTATTGACTGACCATATTGCTCTGTGAGCAACTGATTGCTCAGCCGCTGTCACACGTGTTTACACATGCTAAATGGTTAGTGAGCCTACATGGCATGCTGTTGTACTTAACAGTCAGTTTGATGCAGCGGATCTCATCTACCCTGCCACTCTGGTAGGGGTGTAGGACTGGATTCTCTCTGTCCCACGGGATGGGTCCCATTGTTTCTATTTTCACTGTGGGGAATTGGGCATGGTGGGGGGGGGGGTTGGTGCACGACCAAGTTGGGTGGTTGTTGTGGGTGGGGGAGGGAGGGAGTTGTTAATTGTTTCAGCATTGGTTGATGTAGATACTAGACTAGTCTGGTGCGCTTCTTGTGAGTGGGGCGCAACAGACCAATCACACCATTGCCCATCACTGCGTCCCGAAGCCCTGTGTTAAATTTCTCACATAAAACATCCGGGGTCTTAATGACCACTGAAAGGCCTGTCAAGTCTTTGCTTATCTCCAGCGACACTCAATAGATATATGTTTATTGCCGGATTTACACCTCACAGAGGGCTCTGCATCCAGGCTTAGGTCCAATTGATGGGTGAGAAACACGCCTCGTTGTACTCTAACTATAGTTGGGGGGTGGCGATAATCTTCAGAAAGGGGATGGAGTGGCAGACGCGTAGGGTTAAGTGTGACTCGCAGGGCAAGTATGTTATTATCACGGGCGACATCATGGGCCACACTATTAGAATAGCAGCGGTCTGCGGTCCATACACAGACGACCCCCAATTCTTTGCAGATGTATGGAGGCAGGCTGATTCACTACATTTCAGGTTTAATAATAATAATTATTATTATTAATAATAAGTATGCAATTCTAACTTGCATGCAATTAAATAAGCATAAAGTAGCAATCAAATATGAACAGTCAATATATGTAGACTGGCAACAAAACCTACGGAAAAAATACAAAATATAACTTGTGGCTTATATGACAGTAATCCTCAACCTTCCCTGAACAACATAATATCACGAATTAAAACTACTTCATACCATAATCCTGGAGCTTAATGGGTAAACTAATAGGCCTACCCATATGACTCAATTGGCTTCCCATCATACTAGCTTCTCCCGTCTGTTCCTCAGGGCTAGACCCAGTCTCATCAGCTTGCACAGTTTGCTCCAGGCATTCCTCCACTGACAATCCAGACCCCTCGTCTTCTGTTGTGTACTGAATTCCTCAGACACTCTACCACCTTTAATGATTCAGAGAGAGAACATGACCCTTTGGAACTCTGCCTGCCTTTTTAACACAGACCCATTCCCCTTCAGACAAAGCCACATCAGTACAAGCATGCTTGTAATTATAATAATCCTTATAAACTTGCTACGCCTTCATTATGCTATTCCTCACTTCCTCTCCAGACCATTCCACCTTTCTAGACTCACTCAACCCATGTTGTCCTTAGTGTACGGTTTCCTACTTCTCATGAATTCAAAAGGACTACATCCAGTAACAGAAGAAGGGGACCTATGAGCCCAAATCATTTTCTTTACTTCAACTGACCAGTCCTTACCATCCATTTCTGCCAACTGATTTGTTCTCCTGACAACTCTTTTGAACCTCTCATTGGCACCATTACCTGCTGGATGATTCACTGATGCAATCCAATGTCTAATTCCATTCCTTTTAAGTACTCCTCAACCATGTCAGAATTAAGCTGTGCCCCATTCTCACTAATCAAAGTTTTGGGTAGCCCTTCATCCACAAAAACCCCCTCTAAAATCTTAACCACTGCTTTTGCCTGAGCACTTTTCATAATCACCAACTCAACTTTCTTAGAAAAATGATCCACCAGAATGATTACATACTTATACTCACCTTGATCTTACAAAACGGGACCCAAGATATCCACTCAAAGAGTTTCCCACAAAAGAACACTCTATCAGACATAAAGTGGGACAGAAGGTATTAAGTGTTTTGTCCGCATTGCAATATTCTTCACACATCCTCACCTGTCTTTCTGTGTCCTTATCTACTCTGAACACCAATACAATCCTTTAAATTTTCTCTTAGTATTCACTATTCCTAGATGACTAACGTGACACTGTAGAATCTTGTCTCTGACATTCACTCTCTGGAACACCCTTCCACTCAGCCTACGACAGACCCAAGACCTGCTGACCTTCAGGAGGCTACTCAAGACCTGGCTGTTCGACCAGTAGCAGCACCCCCCCCTTCTCTCTCCCCAGCGCCTTGAGACCCTCGCGGGTAAGTAGTGCGCTCTACAAATTCTGTGATTGATTGATTGATTGATTGAAGTATAATTGTCTCCCCTCTCCATACATAATTGACACTTTTACCTCCCAGTATTTTCTGAGATTGACAGTCAAAGTTCTCTTGTGTGACCAACCTCCCTTCAGATCTACTTGACTTCCACATGCTCACCATACTTTTCATATGCAGTTGTTTGTATACTCTTATTAACGCTGTATTCTTCACCATCTTTTACACTGGCTAGTGCAAAATCCCCACAATTATCCTTTGACACTTCCTTTAATGGTAAAGGTAATTTGAGAAAATCTGCAACCAGATTTCTTACCCCAACTACATACGATGCCTTGTAAACAAAATCTTGTAGTCCTATGGACATTTTTGCAATACATGTAGACACTTTTTTACCCTGCTAGTAGCTAGTATTTTCGTAAGTGGCTTGTGATCTGTTCTTAAATCAAACTCCTTCGCCCCACACAAATGGCCTAAAATGCTCCATGCCACACATGCATGCAAAGGTCTCCCGTTCAATCACCGAGTATCTTTCTTCAGTGGCTGTCAAACTCTATGAAGCAAAGTCAATCACTACTTCCTTACCATCCGCCTCTAACTGTCTGAGAACAGCCTCTAGACCCTTACCATTAGCATCCATTGTAATTATACTCAGTAAATCCGGGTCGAACCCATTAAAAGGTGGTGCACTACTCATGCTGTTTTTTTTTTTTTTAGTTTAAATAGCTTTATTGAAGCAAATAGATATATGGTACAACAATATAACGGTAGTAATATAAAACAAATAGCAGGAAAAAGTTACGAACAAAATATACAGTGTAGAGGAATGAGCAACTTAAGATAACTACCAATGATAAACAAATAAATCCAAAAGTTAAAGGCAATAATAAAAAGCTATACCTTAAAACAAAGTAGCATTTTACATTTTTCAGAAAAAGGGGAAGAGCTAGAGAAGGGAAAGGAAAGAAAAGAGGAAAGAAAAAGAAAGAGAGAAAGGAAAGAGAAGAGAAAAAAGAAAAAAGATAAGAAGAAAGAAAATAAAGTAATATCCTTATCTAATGTAATACTTAAAATTACCTCAGTACAATATCAAATCTTTTGTTACCATGGAAGCAAGGTTGGTAACAAACATTGACTTATGAGAAGTACATAAGAAAAAGATAGAAATAAATAAGATACTCATGGTGGTTGATAAACAAAGGAACAGTCCTCATTCCGAAGTGCAACTGTGGATAAGTAGTTGGTGAGAGGGGACCAAAAGGCTTCCTTACGGATAAGTTGCTGAGACGTGCAGACAAACGCTCTGTCCAGTCTGTGATGATAACAAAGAAGATTCCACCAAGCAGTAAAAGAGACCTTGGTGGCATCTTTCCAATTAGAAGTAATAACCTGAAAGGCAATAGCAATTAGCAGATCCACAAACTTGCCCACTCTACGAGAACCAAACCAATTAGCAGAATTACTCCCCAGGAATATGGAGTAAATATCAAAAGGAAATTTAATAGAACAAATCGAGGATATTGACTCACATACTTTAATCCAGAAGCGTGAGATGCTAGGACAAAGAAAAAAGGAGTGCATTAATGAGCCAGGGTTATGTTGACAGGACCAGCCAGCAATTAGGGTGTAGGTCTAAGCCATACTTGGAGAGAGACAAGGGAGTTAAAAATAATCTTTGATAAAAGTAATAAAGGGTCTGAGTGGTGCTTGCATTACAGGAGGTGTGATGTAAACGTGCCCAAATAGAGTTCCACGTGTGAATAGATAGGGTACGCTGCAACTCTGATTCCCATAAAAGTTCAACCTTGCTTTTAGGACGGTTAGGAGTGGAAAAATTGAGATATTTGTAAATGTGAGAAGCCCGGGTTGAGGGAGAGGTGGGTAGAGGTTCTGACATTGGGTTTGAAGAAGAGGGGGAAGATTCAGAAAGGGAAGAGAATTGGTTTGTCAAGAGCAACCGCAGAGAGTCATATCTAAGTAGTGAAGAGACAGGTAGGTCGAACTTAGATTGAACCTCACGAGAGGAAAGAAAAAGCGCACCATTTATTCTTCCCTGCATCAACATTTTCATTCACCAAATGAACTTATTCCAGGCTGTTTGGAACCAGGATAATATCCAGATACCTCTGATCAATGAAGCCCAATGAAGCCCAAAACAGAAGGACCATTTTGTGCTGCATACAACTTTCTTCCCTATAAATTCAACTGTAGCCCGATGAAAACCCATCATAGAATAGGATCCCCTATAAAACTGCCAGGGTTTATTTTACTTGGCTCCAACGTTTCTCCTGTCACCCCAAAAAACTTCTCTTTTCACACACCCTGAGTCAAATTGTGTAGGGTGACCCTGAATCAGCCACAATATTTATGTCCACACCTGCAATGCACCTCTCACAAATTGACTTATTGCAAGACTTACCACTCAAACCCAACACACCTTCCTTCACACGTAGAGCACAACTGCCATTGTCAGTTTCCACATTCTCTGAGGTATTCAGTTCCTGTTCCTTATTCACACACTTAATCCTTGTGCATGGGCATAGGAAGTGTGGGGGACGCGGGGGATATATCCCCCCCAGATTTTGGAGTGGGGGGGACACGGGGGACAAGGGTAGGGGGAACGAGGGGACAAAAGAATTTCCCCTCTCCCTTCTGTTATTCGCAGGGCCATTAGCGCGACCTAATGGTCCTGCACTTGACCTGTGACCTGCCTGCAGTTAACGAGGCTACCCAACCTCTGCCCTTTGTTATGCTGCAGTAAGGCTCGGCTGTTCTGGGACGGGCAGAGAAGGAAAATAAGCATTAGCACTGCAATAGGTCTCGCATTTGCAAGCGTTTAAGCTTGTGGCATTGTAAATGGTAGTGCCTTTTATTTATCTGTTTTAAAAAACAACTCATAAATAAAAGGCATTGTCATTTACAATGCTAATAGCTCAAACTCTCGCAAACGGGAGACCTATTGCATTGCAAATGCTTGTTTCTACTTGTGCTGCTCAAGTGCTGTGATAAGGCTAAAGTAAGTTTTATAATCGAGCCGGTGTACTCACTCACCCTCCCCCGTCCCTCCACCCGACTCTGCTAGTAAAGTTTACCTTTGTGAATGAGGCCCTGGTCTAACATCTGAGAGAACAAAAAAATCAGTGTAGAGCCCGTGAATAAAATGAACACGGCTCCATTAAATATGCCACTGAATTGCTTATCTGGTGCTTTCTATATATACGGATTAAAATATAGAACTAAGAGGTAAAATAACATATATATTTATAAAAAGAAACGTCAGTCTCCCGCTAAAATCAAAGGTCTCAGTCGCCAAGTTGCTACAAAAGGTTTATGTATGCTCACGCTGTGTCTGTTTGGTCGTATCATACCTGGCCAGAACAGCACCACAGTGATTGTCCCTGTAAACTCTCTAATACAATACAGCCTTCCAGGATAGCTTTGTTTTATACCAGTGCTTCTCCAACGGATGGGCAGGGCTTTAAGTGGGCCGGGTCCTGCCGGGTCAGCACCAGCAGTTCTAAAAAGCAGGTGCTGAGACGGGTCCCTATCGGACTCTCCACTTTTGCCCTCACCCTCAGGAAGAAAACAAATCTTACCTCTGCAGCAGTGCCACCCTTCACTGCCTGTGATGTAACTTCAAAGAGACTCGTAGTAGTTCTTTCAGTCTTATCATTTCAAAACTGAAGCATTTCAATATTATATACAACGAAGCCAAGACTGTCGTTTATTTATCTTATGGAATTAACAGCCATTGACAAAGCCAATAGTCCAGGCTTGTTATAGGTGTAATGCTACTTGTTATATGATATATTTGGATGCAATGACAGAAGCACCAAAATACCAGTCGGGCGGTACTCTATGCTAAGCACAGATTTTCACCTTATGTGTTTTTAAGCCACGACTCTATAATTAGATCGGCCACGCACCTTTGAGAGACCCCCCCAGTTTTTTCATCCCATTTGAAGTCCTGCTGAGGGGAATTATGAAACAAGCCGTTATCAGGGCGAGCTGGGAAGTGGATGAAGGTATGCAGGAGGCTTTCCACACTGGTGGCGTCATGGCGGAATCTGACGTCAGTTTTAAGTATGTGCTGCAACTGCTGGCCGCTTGGTTTCTGTCACCAAGGGCGGCCTGAAACAGATAGTCAACTTTACTTCCTTTCTGCTTGGCCGCTGGTCAGCCACCGCGACTAGAAGCTGCGGTGGTCGATAACAATGGGGCTCTCAGGAGGAAAGAAAGACTTTTCCTTAGGCGCCACTGTGTACATGTGCTTTTTAACATGACAGCCAGTAAGAATTGAGGATTGAGCGTGACAGTGGGTAGAACAGTCTATTGTTCAGGTCTTTCAAATTGCAATGTGCAAACCGGGACTGTTGGGAGGAAATCTCTATTATGGGCACTTAGGCAGTCATGGAATGGCCCCCACAGGTCACTCAGAGAAGGTGAGACCACAAAAAATAAAGGATCATGGCATACCAAAAAGTAAACAAATTGGAAAAAACATGGTGGCCAAACGCTTTTCCCCCTATTTATTTACTTTTGTTACAACGCCGGCACTGCGCTAGGGTGACCAGAATTTTAAAGCCAAAAACCGGGCCATTTCCCAAAAATAGAAGAAGGACTACAATTTTCCTTCAACCCAGCGCACAGAATGACAGTGCTCCTTATCAGAGAATTGCTGAAGAGGCAGTAAGAACATACATAAAATTCCATTTATAAAGCCAGTAGCATGCCTGTTAATCAAAGTGCTGTCTTATAACAGTTGCTAACTATCCCTGCTTTGCAAAGCATAAAAAGATACCTCCCACCGTTTTCACCCGACCCTCTCTAAAAACCGGGGCATGAGCTTAATTTCCTGAAATCTGCCAGGACAGCTGGTGAAAAACCGGGACTGTCCGGGCAAATCCGGGACGCCTGGTTACCCTACACTGCGCTTTAGCTTTAAACATCTTAAGCTAAAGCGCGGGTGCCGCCATAGCTCCAAAAGTAAAGAAATAGAAAAAAAAAAGTGCATTCTTTTTCTATTTCTTTACTTTTTAAGCAATCGCAGCACCTGCACTTTAGCGTAAAATGTTAAAAGCTAAAGCGCAGCTGCTGGCGCTATAACCAAAGTTAATAAATAGGAAAAAGAACACATGCAGGCGCGTTGGGTGCTGCAAATAAGAAAATAAAAGCGCGGCCAGCGTGCCGTGCTGGCTCTCCCCAGAAGTCAATAAACGAAATAGCACTCACCGACTTATAACGCAGACCGTGTAACAAGCCAAGTAAAGGATCCAGTCCTTATGGGTGGTAACAAAAGGAGACAAGGCGGTACCAAGGCAGGACTAACAAGCCTATGTATGAATCAGAAGCCAGCATTTACGAAGGGCAATGACACAAACGAATGAAAAATATGGGCAGAGAGTGGGCGGGGCTTCCAGTGCATACCCTAATACAGCATGTCTCCCAGAGCGAGCAGCGCATGCGCGTTGCCGCTAGGCTCGACCTAAAAAACTCTGTCTCTTTTCCTTCATGCCCAGAGAAGGCAAGGACAGTGTCCACTTCTCCTGCTCTGCCTCTGGCAGCTGCCCTCCTCCCCTCTCTCTCACTTTATTCCTCCATCTCTTTCTGTCTCTGTCTCGCTCCTCCTTAAGTGCTGATTTCAAGAGACAGCTCTTACGTACTCTCTCTTGCCTCTCCTTTTCTTTATTTGTTCCCCTGTGAAATGGATCCAAAAAAGAGCAGAACACTTTGGCTGGAAATGTCCTAATTTTCTGACCGTTTTCTATTCCAAAGTACAACCTCGGGACAGAGAGAAAAAAGTATCAAAATACAAAAAATAATTAAATAACTAAATAAAGCAATGCAGAGTGGTCAGCAGACAGGACAGATTGTTATTTGCACCCACGCACATTAGCGCCGCTTTACAGAGTTTGCCAGTGAAGCGCTACTTTCTTTATATCTTCTTTCTTTGAACAACATTGTTTTCCCAGGGTCGGGAAGTGCACCATTCCTAAAGGGACTGCAATACCTAATTGATGGGTGGAGTGGAAAACGTTTAATATGATCGTTTTCAACTGTTTTAATTATTTTAGCTTATAAAATGTGTTTAGAGATGCGGTCTTTTTTAAACCAAACTGCTCACATTTTGTAAGGATATAAGCAATGTACATTGAAACGGGTCCTTCCTGGTCCTGTAGTCATGTCTTGAACTTTTCAGGCAAAATCACTTACTGATTTCTGAATAATGAGTTTAAAACCGTTCAGGTAACCATGTTGTTCCTGCTTACATTTCACATGCTTTGTTTACCCTTGCATTCCCTATGAGTGTTTGCTTTTTCCAGGGTGTTATTACTTTTTTTCAGGCAGCATTTTACTCTTGTCTAGTGCATAATTTGAGTTGAGTTGCAGCACAATTGGGTAGTAGCTGAAAGCAGTGCGAGTTTCTCCCAGTGGGGCAGAATGGTGTTCAGTGTGGTAGAGGATGCGGCACTCTGGCCAGAGCTGCCGAGTTTGGAACTGGAGAACCATGTTCAGCCTTCATGACCAGTCCACTCTCCTGACAGAGCACATTCTGATGCTACATCTTAGAAGGCCCAATAGACCTTAGAAGCCCTGCTGTCTTAGCACCAGCAGATGGACCCTAACGGTGGCAAGTGTGAGTTAACCTTGAAGGCCTGTCCACCGCAATCCATGCAGTTCACCTCCAGTCTTGCGGGCAGGCATACGAAGAAGCACACCCCAGAGCGACAGTGACTCTGTCACTGAGGTCACAAGACCCTTGAGGCCGGTTCACCTCACCCATTGGTACCTCCATTGGCCTTTTTCAGCACTAGTAGTGCAACTTACCAGGGGTTGGCAATGTAGGATTTGCATGCACTCCAAACTTAGGGGGTGATTATAATGGCGGTGGGACCGCCACATCACCCCGTCGGTGACGGTCCCACCGCCATCGTTGACTGCATCACCGCCCGCCTTATTACTATGGCGGGCGTTTCCCTGGCAGTCGGAAAGACCGATCGCCATGCACCCGATGGGCTCCTTGAGCCTGCCTGTACAGCGGAGGGGCTCGTAGTTCCTACAATGCTGGTGGTGCCTACCAGGCACGGCAGTAGGGATTACGATGTCCCTTACCCGCCAGCCTATCCATGGCGGTTCACCCGCCATAGAAAAGCTGGCGGAAAGGGACATTGGGGGCCCGTAGCGGGCCCCTTTACCCCCAGCCCCCAGACATAGGACTTTGGGGGCACCTATGGTGCCCCCCTACATATCACTGCACCATGTGGCACTGCCTTTGTAGTGCAGTGATATATGTAGCATGTCCCTTTTTTACATTGCGGCGGGTGATGCAGCCAGCAGCACCTGCCGCAGTGTAAAAGATAGGCATTGCGAACGCCGTAGTGGCGGTCCCATTGTAATGCCTATCGTGGGGCTGCCATTTTGTAGGCGAGCGGTCCCATTCCCCAATTCGATGGCGGACGGACTAAAGTCCGCCTGCCATCGTAATCAGCCCCTAAGTTCGCAAACTTCATGGTCTCTGCTTCGTGCACAAACACTTTTAACATGTGCAGCCTGCTTTCGGGCCACTGGAGTTATGCAGCAATGGAGGCCAAAATTATGTCACAGTGTTGACTAAATTATGCAGCAAAAAAAAAGGCTGCAGCGTAATGCGGTACATTTTATGATACTTTATTATTTTGACATATTTATACATACTAACAGCCTCTGCAAAGCTTTTGCCTCATTAGTACCTGTGTAACATACAAATGCAGCAGTGAGAAAGGTGACCAGTCAACCTTTGCAACATAAGTCACATTTCTTTTAGTAATTTTTGATTAGTTTGAGCTACAAAATTGTTTTGGGTGAAATCGTTAGATTATGCAGCAGATGATGTATTATGTGGCAAATATGGTACAGCCATAATTAAGTGGAAAACATTTTTTAAACTAGGATATTTTACCATTCATGTTTGAACTGCACTTGTGGAATAAGTGAGTAGAAGTGCTGATGACAGAAACTGCATGGCTCAGAGACAAATGGCTTGTGATTCCACTTTTAAGCGTATTAGGCACATTCTGTGATTGAAAACATATCCCTCTTTGTGAATGTATTTTAATGTCAACTCAAATTAAACCTTAAATAAACGTGTATCTATTGGTTGAATTAACTGGTCAGTGAAATGCCAAATAAATACTAAAAATAGGGAAGTTTTGCTCTTTCTGGCCACACCTCTGACTCCGCCCACAGACCCAAATCTCAAGTTATTCTCGCCCACTGATTCTCCGCCCACAGTTCTCCTTCTTTTTTTTCTCCACTTCGACCACTGCTTCCTGCCTATTGTGTTTTGAATGTCTAGCCCTTTCGAACTGAAGTATTATCGGAGCCTGACTGTGGGGTTAAGGGCGGCAGTCGCAGATCACAGTTGGCTCATGTGGGAGCTGGGACTTGAAATTAGGAATCACAGACTGCATAGGGAACTTTCCCTGTGCCTTCCCACTTCACTAAGAAGCCTAGTAAAGGTACCAGATGACACTGTATCAGGAAAAACGCTATTTTGCAGTCCCCGACTTTCCTTAAACACAATAATGCATTCTGGGATAGATAGTCTTGCATTACATCAGCTTAACCAAGTGGATTAATACACTGAGAGGAATGTCAGGAAAAGAGAAAGCCCATGACTTGACCACTGTGTCTCTGATGATATTATGGAGTCCTCTGGTAGCATTAAAGGTAAGCCACACTTATTCAGGCAGTACCACTCTGAACACGGATAGAAATATGAGGGCCCTTTTTGCAGGCACACAAAGTGTAAACCAAGTTGCCCCATTATCGTGTCTGTACCATTAATGGCCTGACAATGTTACCAATTTAAAACTTAATTTTCCCACTTAGGCCTGTTGTGCTTGTGTTTGTGATTTATAAAAAGTGCAAGAGATTTACTCACAGTATTGCACCAACAATCGAAATGTGAGTAGCTCTTATGACCCCACTGTGCCAGTTGGCGCCCCATCTACCTTTAGAATTTCCAGGCCTGCTAGGGCATGTTCTTAAAATACTCAATAAAACATGTGCCAAGTGCTTTAGCACCACATGCCCTCTATGCTGTCTATTTGTGTTTGTCTGTGACAGCTGTGGGTCTTCTTGAATTAGGGACACTCAAGTGGGCTTTCATTAAGAAACTATGCGTTTGAATACTGTAAAAATTAGATTTTCAGCAGAGTAACTTTAAATTTTAAAGCTCCAAGTGGACAAGAATCACAGATGAGGTCATCAGCCAGTCGTGGCTCTTTAGCCAGCAGCCCTTTGTATACTGGTACTTGTAGTTTTACATGTTCTACTATAGGCATGGACTTTGAAAACGAGGCATGCAAAGTACAGTGGAACAAAAATCCAGAATGTCCTGAAGGGCCTACATTTGACATGTGGCCAATTGACAGCTAGGAGCGTAACAGATCTAGGCATGAGTCTGCGTCCAGGATGACAGAGGGATGATGGCTCTCAAAGCGTGCAATCTGTGGAATTCACTTGTCAACAACGTGGGGCCGGTATGAATACTTCTGGATTGGATATTGGGGTGCAAACTCAGCAGACAGTTGTAAGTTCTGTAGACATCACTGGTGAGGCCTCGTCTGCAGTACTGGGACCAGTCATGCAGGTCATATCTAACAAACAATGCAAAATTATCAACGGGCCAGTCAGGGACATATTTAGACACCTTCAATCAAGGGGACAAAGATGTGCAAGAACCAATAAACAAACGAGGAAACAGGCCTACCCCATCCACACACTCAGGATCTGTAATTACATCCCTGTATCCATTAGGACCACTTCAACGATGCTCCAAGTTAGGAAGAAGCTGAAGATGCATGTCTTTAAAGAACACTACATCACAACACAGTAAAGAGTCCACCTCCCACCGCAGAACCCAAGACCTCCCACCCAGATTCACTTTCTGGTTGGATCTCTGCCTTTGACCATGTAAAGCACTCCATTGCCTTTCAACTACGTGTGCACTTTACAAATACAGTTAATGAGAACAGCCGCTGCCCGTACAGGTAAGAGCAGAGAGGCCGGGTAGGAGGGGGAGATTTCGACAGACCACGACGAGGGAAAATGAATTATTTATTTAATTTTCCCTCGTGGACGTCTGTCAAATCCCCTTCCCCAACCCGGCCCCACCGCTCTTCCCTGCACGCGCCGCGGCTGAATGTGAATATGATGGCACGGGGTTCAAGCAACAGGTCCTGCCTGTGGAGGCTTTATATTCTTACATACCGTGGGAGGGTACGTGGGGGGAGGCATGAATGAGAAATAGCAGAAGCTGTACACATTGCAGTTGGCAAGCATTCTTTAGTAGTGGAACCCTCCGATAATTACAGACAAGAGACTGGTAGCTGGTGATGCTCTGAAGCAGCATTCACTCTGATGGAAATAGTAATGTAAGTACCCCAGCAGAAGTAACAAGGATTGGAAAAGATACATTAAAATGGACTCGGATTTATGCCAGAGTCAGTTGTGCTGAGTAAGAACAGTTAACTTGGGAGAATGTTTTGGGTAGAAAGGGGGCAGGGACTTTGAGATGAGGTTGACCATGTGGCCCTTATTTTTGGTCATATGTGATGTTTCTGTGCTACGTCATGGGTAAGGGAGAAGGCTGGGGTCCTTGTGTCTTGCAGAAAGGAGAGAAAAGGGTGTATCTGCTCTTCAGGCAGGAGATAAAATGCAGAAAGAGTCAGACTAGCCACTCTGGCATTTCCTTTGTGGGCTGCAAGCTAATGATGCATATTTTAAGCTGGTGTCTGCAGGTGAGGCCCAACTGCATTCTTTTTTAGAGACCGGTACATTTTTTAAACCATCAGACTGTAAAACCGAACAAGAGAGAGAAAGGCATCAAGGGGTGTGGGCAGAAGGAGGAAGGGAAATATGGAAAACAGAGAAAAGGAGAAAGCAAAGATGAGAAAGAACCTGGAAGAGTGAGATAATGTGGAGGGAGAGTATGTTGGTGGATGAAGGAGGCAGGAGCTGAAATCAAATAGACAGCCTTGGTATTCAACAACCCAGCTCCGCCACGGATTCCCTCACTACCACCCTTTAATAGTGCTGCTCAAGTCTCCATAACCACTCTCTCAGATGCATTTAATTAGTTATATAGCGCCACTCATACCAGTGCAGGGTGTCAGCACTTTACATCACACACACTACACAGAGGCAGTCCATCATAGGTGTGTAAATCTGTGTATAGGAAATGTTACATAAAACTACAGGGTGTAGGAGTCATATGTCATCCATACTTGTAGACAGTATTGTTTAAGAGTGCTTGGTCTGGATGTTGGAAAGTGGGTTATTAGTAGGGGCAAATGTATATCTGTCCCCGGCAATAAGGCCACTACCTCAATATATGGCTCAGTACCGGTCTTAGAAAATTATTCCCATGCTCAACCCTTGGTAGCTTGGCTGTGAGTAGGCCGGCTTAACTTCAAAGACCGGTATGTAAAGCATTTAAAAACACCAATTCAGTAAATAATTAAGACACAACACACAATAAAAATGCAACACCAATTTATAAAAATAGGAAATATTTTTCTCTTTAAAATGAAAAAAATCCAATGTAGGGAACCGGGGATATGCCTTTTTAAAGATTTAGCACTATATAGCACATAGAAACGTATAGCGCCTATTGGTACATGTGGTCATGCTAGACCTGCTCAAAGTCAAAGTTTCAGGCCGACCGCGATGAAGCCCTGGGGGGCTACTCCTTGCGGTAGGTCTCGGTCAAAGTTTTCACCTTCTGACTTAGAAACTTTTCTGGAGCTTTTCTTCCTGGGGTCCCTCGAAGCTCTCAGCCAGCCCTGATTCGGTGAGGGTCCGCCGGCTTGCCTTGTGATGAGCTCCCGGTCAAACTTATGGAAGTCCAACCTCCGGAGCTTTCCAGTGGGACGAGCCAGGGATCCAGGCCGGCACACAGTTGATGGTGGGTGGCTTGGCTCTCGTGGTTGGTCCCGGTCACCTTTTCTACGTTCAGAATTAGAAACTTTTACAGAGCTTTTTCTTGCGGGGTCCCTCGATGCTCTTCACTAGGCCAGATTCGGTGAGGGTTCGCCGGCTTGGGTTTCCACCTACGCCCGATCAAACTCTGGAAGTCAGACCCCTGGAGCTTTTCAGCAGGAGGAACCTGGACGGCAGGCCAACTCATGGTTGAAGGTTGCCGGCTTGGCTGGCCAGAGCGAGTTGGTCCACTTATGGAGCTTTTTTTCAAAGTTGCTCCAAACTTCTCCAAACCTCTGGAACTTCTTCCTGAAGTTTCCCAAAGGGTCTCAAAGCGTCCAAAACTTACTCCAAGGGTCTGGAATCTCCAAGATGGTCCTTGAAAGGGGCTTCAGTTCCCACAATCAACTTGGACAAAGCCCTTACAAATTCACTGGTAGTTCTCCAGGCTGGGGATTCTTGGTGGTGGTGGTCCAGGTGAGCTCTGTTAACCTTCAGCTTGCAGGGAGTTCACTCTTTAGTCCTTTTGAAGCAAGGTAGTCCACAGGGCTGTAATTCCAGATTGTGCAACAGGCACAATCTTCATAGTCCAGGGCCTGGTTGGTGCAAAGCAAACTCCTCAGCAGGGACCCCTCTTCTCCCAGGTTTGAAGCAGCATCATCTGAGAGGCCCTGTCCCTCTCAGATACTTATTCCAAGTTCTCTGAGTCAAGAAGGAGGTCACTCCTGTCCAATGAGGTGCAGGGCAACACCCCAGGGTATGACCACATCCTCTAAAGTGTGGCATTATTTTCTCCCAGAAAACACAATTTCTCCAATATTCATCATGGCTAATTTTCCAGCAGTGGGAGCAGAACTAACTAAACACACCCCCAGGATGGCTAATCTCCGTAGTCTCTCCCCCTTGCATCTGCTCATTCCTTCCTTAACTCTAGCATATGGTTGGGTTCAAAGAGGAGAGTTGTAAATGAAACTGGTGTCTTCAGCTTGTCTCCTCCTTCCCTTGAAGGGCATTATTTACTACCCCTCCCCCTGGCATTCCCATGCCCAGCAACCTCTCCTCCCCGAGAGGCTTCCTAAGCCCAGTGGTCATATATCACTTCTTCAAAGCAGCCAGGCTAATCCACGTATCTCTGACCAATTAATGCAGAGCAATACAGGGCTGAATTGTGGCTTACAGAAAGTCTTATAACTTCTTGTTTGTACATTTTAGAATACATTCAACAATACCACATTGTTGCATTTATCATTAACATTCTTCTGAGTCCTTTAATCCTAGTTTTATGGCTTGCCTTTCTCCAGTTATTAATTAATAACCTATTGCAATGTTAACCTATGGGCTGGGGATCTGCAATGGAAAAATGAACTGGCCAATTTCTCCAATACCAGGGCCTATATAAGGACCCTCCTTATACCTACAGGACCCCCACCTCTGGAATACCTAGGAAAGACTTTAGGGGTTCTGATTATATCAAAATATTGCAGATGCTCACTTCACAGTGCTCCTAGCACAAAAGCCGATCTTGGGAAGCAATTTGCTACAATGTAGGCAGTGAAATGTGCAATTTCACTAAACCCAGGGCATATAAAACTCATTCTATAAGGGTCCTCCTTGTAGATACCTGACTCCCCACCCCTGGGACACCTAGGGGAAACCCTGTGGATACCTAATATGCCCCAACATTGTAGTTTATCAATTTGTAAGTGCCCCAGACCCAAAAGTCGAGTTTGGGCACAATTTGCATTTTAAAAGCAGTCCTGCAACAAAGGGCCGCTTTTAAACTGACCTCAGGCTTCAGCAGTGCACACATGCAAGCGCAGGAAGGGCTGCTGGCCTCTAAACTGCCATGCCCTATTATATAAGAGGGACTTAAAGGTAGTTCTAATTCCCCCTGCCCTATTATGTACCAGGGCCTTATAGGGTAGGTCATGCCAATCATAGGGGTACCCTAACCCAAAGTGCACCCTAGTGATTGTAGGTGTTTTCACAGTATTTTTAAGTGTATCTTTCAGCATAGCACTGGCCCTGGGCCTGGTTAGGCAGAGCCCAGGGTCAGTCAGAGTCAAGTACCACCAGTAACAGTCAGCAAAAAGTTGGGGAGTGCCCAGGGTACAGGATGGCTTTGCAACACTAGAGAAGCACAAACTCAGAATTTAAAACATAACACCATGGTTGGGGGGTTCTCTTTAATAATTAGAATTGATTTCCATCCTAATGAACCCATTTTCCAACATTAGGATAATGAAAGACTGGGGAAAAATCATAACGTTCGAATCTATACCTTGCAGATTTCATGCAGCTCTTTGATGACGGTCAATAGCTCACTGTTCAATGTTAGGATTTTAACTTATAAACTGCAAATAGCAAAAGAATCTCTCAGACATAAGCAGTAACTCACTGACCTATTTACATTATATGCATTTTGTGATCTGTGTGGTACACGTTCTTTGCAGCAGGCATATTAACCCACTGTGGCTACCTTACCATGAGTCAAAACTTCCACTAGACAAACCTCTGATCTCTCTCAATAAAGAACATTAATCACCGAAGGTATCTTCACATTTTTATTGTTGCCTGAAAATTGCTGGAGACCAGGAATGCAGCAGCAGGTACTTTTCAAACCATAATGCACTTGCAAACACAACGCCCCCATCCGAAGTCAGCGACCTTTGTTTGCTTGGTGCATGAAGATGCAAGATTCATATACATGTTTTTTTTAACATTTGGTCTGATTACTATGTGAATGTAAATAACAATAAAGCATACATGCAAACTGTGACTACATGCCTGCTTTTCTCATTATTTCACTTCAAAACTATGCGATTGTATTTGTTTAATGGGCGGTGATTTGTATAGGGTCACTGGAAAGTCCACAAGGTTGTCCCTGTCCCCCCCAGAATTTTAGTGTCTCCTACGCCCCTGTCCTTGTGTTGACTTTCTTCTGTTTATTCATTTTGTTAAACACCCTTATAAAATGCCCAGTCTCAACACAACCAGAACACTTTTTTTGCTGCTAGCTAACTGTTCTCTACTTTCACGCCTATAACATGTGACACCAGCACCTTTCGTTTTCTTCTTATCAGCTTGTTTACTTGAATCACTATTACCATCTCTCGACATCCATGGTTCCCTCTTGGGTTTAACTCTGCCCACAACATCCACGTTCCTTTCTGACTTACTCATAGCTTTTCAATCAATCAATCAGACATTTGTAAAGAGCTGCATTGTCACCCCTTGGGATATTTGGGCGCTGAGGGTGCCATGTCTCCGTCAAAAAGTCAGGTTTTAAGTCTCGTTCTGAAGTCTGCCAGGGAGGGTCCTGTTCGTAGGTGGAGAGGCAGGTTGTTTCTAGTCTTGGCAGCGATATAGGAGAAAGAGCGGCCTCCGCTGCAGCTGTTGCATATGCGAGGGATATGTGCAAGGGCCAGTGAGGTGAAGCACAGGTGTCTTGAGGGCAGATGGAAGTTCAGTCGGTGGTTGATGTAGGATGGTCCTTGGTCGTGAAGAGCTTTGTAGGCATGTGTGAGTATCTTGACCTGGCATCTTTTCTGGATGGGGAGCCAGTGGAGGCTCCTGAGGTGAGGAGGGATGTTGTGGTGTAGTTCCTAAGAATACTCAGGATCTGTGCATTTGTTGGGCAACATAAACTAAGGGCTTGGTGTCAAGTCTGATTCCAGACACCCCCACAGGCTAGGTCATCCTATAGTCCTGCTAGCTCACAGTGCTGCTATAAGCCCCTCTAGTCCTCACAAAGGAGCGAATAGTTTTTGGTAACCACTGAACATGACAACCCTGACCCCTCAGGGATCGTGGAAACAGTGCCATAGTTTTTGCTCAGTCACTCGTGCTCATTTACGCTCAGAGAGATACACAGAATAAGCAATGAGGTGTTTTCAATAAGGATTTATTGAATCAGCATCGTTCTAGTGTAAAACATATGTGCTGCAGCAATCATTAGACAGAAGCAAATGTATAAGATTACAAGCACCAAAAGAGTAAATAGTAGGTAGATTTCAACCAAGGCGCTAAAGCAATGAATATATGCAGGCATATAAAACACAGTAATCTCTGCGTACTCCTACTAATGCGGACCCTTTCTGAATGTACCTAAATGTATGTAGATGTGAAAACATGTATGTGGGTGTAAAAGCCAAGAATCCCCTAGGAAGAAGCCAACCCCATTACCTGGGGGGGGAGAATGAAGGACCCCGTCTTGGTCTCGAGTAGGACACCCCGCGAGGGATGTCAGACCGCTGCGTGTTGATGATTCTGCTTGCAGGACCCCGTGTCAGCATTGAAGTGTCTCCTCTGTATGCCCAGTGATGATATGCCCCTTTTATACCCAAAAGGTGCCCACAGAGGTTCTATTACGATCGATATGTTATGGTTGCAATTATGCAAATTGACTAAATCAATAATTGTAACTGTGCACAGCAGGCCTGTCGTCCAAGGATGACGATGGCGGCGACTTTTGTACAGACTTATTATACAGAGTGTGCAGAGGATGAAGATATGGTACCGAGAATCCTCATGTATAACAAATGAGGGAAGTTTTCAGAGAAAACCTCACAACATTTGTTCAACTCATAACTAGGTAAAAGGTCAGCGCCAAAACCGTTATATAGAGAAAGGTAGGACGAATGTAGGTGAAAGGTCGCCTTACTACTTAGGCCTAACTTATAAAGTATAACACCCAGTCCTCATCCGAAGGACGATAAGGTCAACTAATGCTAAAATAAGCTTTCTAAGAGCATAAAAGCATCGATAAAATGTAATTCTAAAAACGTCAAAAAGAATAAAATCATTAAAAAGAGATGTTGCTACAGCTAAAAGAGCTCTAAAAGTCTTATAAAAGTCAATATATGAGTTTGCTCACTGAGCACATTGAAAGCCATCCCGAAGCCGAGGTGTGCCCAGATGGAGCACCATGCGCTCACGACAACGTCGCACCAGCAGGGCTCTTTCCATCTCCCGATGAACTGGGACGTACATTGCGAAGCAGGTAGATTAAAATCAGGATGCCCACTACAAGTAGTAGGACCAGCGGAAGCCCTCCAAAAACGCTTCCCAATACGGAGTGTATCAAGGATGGAATTACTCAGAAAATTGTCTAAAAGGTGCTGACCAGTCCAAAACCCATACGTTTAAATAGGTTCACGATCCCCTCGTATCAGACATGTTAAAGATATGATGAACCATTTCCCCAAAGTGGAACGGGAAGATCGTACGGACTAGAGCTTGTATCTCAGATGAAGACCTTGCAACCTAGAGATCAAAAGTCTCTCGGGCTGAGGTTAAGGACACATCTTTCTGAAGAAGCATGGCTTTCAGTCTGCTCAGAGAATCAAACCGTATAAAGGAAACATCTAGCGAAGGCCATACCGTCGCCTCCCTAGCTGTGTGGGCCGGTGGAAACAATAGTTGCATACAACAAGTAACCCTGGAACTTACTGTGACCAGATATATGATGCCTGGTACCATCCCACAGCAGCCTTGATCATTTAGCATTAAGTAACTCCCATTCGAGAGCAACTCGAATACTGGATGAATCACAGCAGCTGGGGAGCCCTTCAAATAACAGGACAAGTTTGCAACTGAAGCATTACAAGCTCTGTGAAGTGTCATTTCTTTGCAAACTAAGGATTCACTAAAAGTATTTTCACAGTTCGAACCACTTAGAAAAACTTCACTGTCCCCATTTCTACATCTAAATCTTTATGGAAATTCCCAGTACTCATGTATGAACCCCTCACCCAGGGCTTCATACCTGCCTACCTGATGGTGTGGAGACAGTATTGAAATTGGAAAGTCGTGACTGACAGTGTAATATAGCCATGGATTAACCATTCTGTGGAAAGTGACTCAGCCACGGTAAAAGGTAATCGGTCCAATTTTTCAATTTGCAGCATGGTGTATTTTGCATCTCTTTGTGCCATAATTATCTGTCTTTCCGTGAGGTTATATGCAGAAAACAGAGACGTGGTGTTGATGTAACGCCAAGGCACGTGGCCAGAATGCAAGGATTGTAGCATCCAGCTTAGCAGTATAATGGAGCGCAATTGTTATTGTCCATGCTGTTTAATAGACAAATCTTGTTCCATTATATCGATTGCAGAAGACGCAATGTTGCCCAGTGAATAAAGTCTGGACGAGAGTGTGGCCATGCTATTGTCAACCACAGCCAAAGCCTTTTTTAGGTTAATCCTATCTATTTCATGTAATCTCTCAGCAGCCTGCTGTTGGGAGATTTTCCATATTTTGTTGTAAATAGCGTGTAAAAAGCGCTTACGACGTGGCTTCTGGGGACCTAACAAAAAATCCCTAACATCCATGTCGTCTGATAGCAGGGACAAGAGTTGTTTCACCTGAGACAATGTTGAGGTTTTTAGCCACTCTAGGCACAGCTTCCCGATACTGTAAGATGTCACCACCCCAAAGTGTTCTGATTGTACATAGCGTGGGTCTGGCCTATGGATACTAAACCCTTCGGTGGTACCCCTGAATCTAGACTGACACCTATTTATGTCGAAAGGCCAAACCAGCCATCCCTTCCAATTTGGGTCAGACGAATTGTACGAACCATTATGCATCAAGGCGGCTAATGTATCCTCACTGTGTTGTGTATAATTTTTCCACCCCTCAAAGTGTGTAAGTGAGGGAATTAGAGGTTTGTTCAAATCCTTGATCCTGGCTAACCCAAGACAGGAATTCTGTTGCACAGTCTTGTTCAGGAATATTATCTGATGTGGAATGAGGCATGCTCTGAATAAGGCCTAGGTTCCCTGAACCTGCCAATCTTTAGTCCCTCAGACATATTTTGTGTCTATAGTGTCCCTACAGAAGTCGAAACCTAGTACAGGCAGTTGGGAAATAAAGGAAGAAGAGTATATCAGCTTTGTGTTTGTGAGCATATTTTTCTTTGCAGATGTTGTTGCAAGCCTATAGTGTGAGAAGTTGGCCTGGTATATGCTGTCCACTAATTATAGTGGGCACCTTGCACCAGTTCAAACAACCCCTTATTGGAGATAGGTTAAAGACAACCTTTATTGAAAGCTATCCTAGTGGTAGCTATGGAGAGCAGCCTTCAGGCTAAGTCTTGAAGGAATGTAAAGCAGCTTGTTTTACCAGTCTATAATCTCTTGAGTGATCAAATGAAAGAGCACCACACCAGGTATATATTCAAAATATATGTATTTATTGCTAAACACACCCCTCTAGTCTCTTTATGAGGCTAGAGTTCGAAGTACACAAGTTATAAGTTATTTAAACACAGTAATAGCACAAATACACGTTTGGGCCCTAGGGGCGTACCAAACCATATACCAATAAAGTGGTATAAGAACCACGACTGAACTAGACACTAGGCCTAGAGCCTCTAGAAGTGCTTGGACCACAAGGAACCACCCAAGGTAGTGACACAGGGGACCCACGGGGGACACGTGCAGTGTAAATACACAACCGCGATACGCCGTTAACTTCTATGGAGAAAGTCGCGATCAGGAAATTAAAGAAAAGGGACACTTAAAGGAGGACTTGGAGCAAACCCTTTGAGAACTAGGTCGTTCTAGAGTCTCTACCCACGGGAGCACCGGAGTACTCGTGTTACCTCACCCAGGGAAGCCGGGTGCATAGGTGCCTTTCGGGGTCGGGTTTCGTCGTCGATTTGAATGGCGATCTGCTGCAAAGTGCTGCTGGCGACCAAGTGGAAAGTGTCCGGGTGGATCCAAGAGTGGATCGGAGATCTGAAGAACCTGAAAGCAGAGGGGACAGAGTCTGGGTCACTAGCCAGTGACCAGAAAGGCGATGGACAGATGCCCACCGATGTCGAGTGCTTCAGGTGCATTGACGGTCGTCTTGACTCTTCAGCCACGAGGTCCAGGAGGCGTTGTCGGCGACCAGGAGCAGGATTCGGGCTGGTACACGATGTCTGTCGAGTGATGAGGTGTCGGCGACCGGATTGGACCCAACAAGCCTTGGCAACGGCAAGTCTCGATGAAGATGAAGATCGTCGATGGTGCAGACCAGCAAGGTCTGGGGAACTCACCCAGCGAGGGTAAGTGAGGGCAGGCCTGGAGCAACCAGGATGCCCAAGAAGAAAAAGATTGGCCTTCGTGAAGGGCTAGCGACCGCGAAGGAGCCTCAAGACGTCGCACGTGGATCTGGCTCACAGGACACTCGTGGAGTGGAGGCCAGTGATCTTCGGTGCAGTTGGTGCTGGAGGCTAGGGCTACTAGGAGCCCAAAGCACGACTTTGTGGGAGACCCAGAAGAGGATGCACTTGCAAATGTGCTCGGTGTCCAGGGGTCACGGTCTCACGTTACCCACGATAGCTACGGGCCTCAGCTTTGCTGGGGACTCAGGGTAGCCTCGGGGAAGTTTGAGAATCCACCTCTGGTGATGCGAAGACTTCGGCGTCCGACGGGAGCTTCAGAAATGCAGACCGGACAGATGCGTCTTTGGTGCCTGCCAAGCAGGGGAGTCACTCCTTGACCCCAAGGGAGATTCTTCTGTCCTCTAGTCTTGAGTAGAGCATCGAAGGTCCAGGATTCTGTTTCAGAGTTTTGTCCAGGGATAATCTAAAGTCCTAAGGACTGGGTTCCTATACTTATACCAAGTTTAGGGGTTGGACTACTCTGTGGCCCCACCTATGGGTGGGTCAGGGCAGAGGGGTGGCTACACCCCTTTCCCTTTGTCCAGTTCGCACCAAAGCAGGGGCTGAAAGCCCCTGATCCGGTTTGAACTGGGGTATGCACAGGGACACCAAATGTGCCCCCAGTGCAGGACTTCAAAGCACCCGAAAGTGCTCCCGCCCAGCCCCAATACACATTATCCTGTCTGGGGAGGTGGTCGCACCTCCCTGGGACAGGAAACCTATTGTCCAGGCCTCCCCTGCCGGAGTTTCGTCCAGCAGCAGGGGGCCAGACTCGTGTCTGTGGCAGCAGCATCCATTTTGTGATGCCAGGGCTTTAGAAAGAAGTTACCGGGCTAGCCAGAGTTAACATGTCTTTCCCTCTAGAAGGGTGGAATGCTACCCCCGCCGCCAGAATTGGCGGGGGGGTAGTATTCCAAGATGTTTGACACCAAACACGACATGTTTAGGTGCAGCCATTCCAAAGTTAGCATTTAACGCGAGGTTATAATGCGCTTAAGAGTATATGGTCAGGCTGCACTACAAACAGCATCAGAGAAGGGTCTCCAAACGCTGCAGAGGGGCCCTGCTCATGGAGGGGCACCCTCTCACATAGGAACCACGCACTCTGCCTTTAGGATTGATAAGGCCTGCCTTAGGAGTGACTTATAGGTTTATATGTGTGTATGTATTTAGTGATATAGGTAACCTATATCACAGTAAGGGGTGCATGCACCACCTTACCCAGGCTGCAGTAGCAGACCTGTGGTGTCAGTTTGGATGGCCTTCCAGGGGTGGCATAATACATGCTGCAGCCCCTGGTAGGCCTCTGAGGTACCTATGCCCTTGGTACATAGTATACCATATACTAGGGACTTATAAGGGCACTCCAGATTCCAATCAGTGATGTGCCTAAGGCACATGGAAACCATTTTACAGAGAAAGCAGATAGACTGGGGTCCTGAATAGCAGGATCCCAGTCCAACTAAGTCATAAACCAGCAAAACACCATAAAAAAGTGGGGGCAACCATATAGTCAGATTCCACCTTCCTACATAACCCCCCCCCCAAACGAAAGGAGATAAGGCTAACCTTGGCCAGTTGAGCCTTTATTGACTAAGTGGCCATATAAGGAAGCACCTTCACTAGCATGGTTGCCCCCTGTCTTATGGTCCACTAAGCAATCCCTCACCCTAAGGGTATGAGAGGGTCTCCACCATGGGGAATCACTACCTGTGGTGTGCTTAGGTAAAGTACAAGGCTGGTGAGGTGTCTGAGTAGGGAAGGGAGGCCCTAGGAATGTTGGCCTCAGCTTCCTCAGATCACTGGTCACCATGTATGCCTGTCTTTCCATGACTGAGTTGCACTTTGCTCTAAGGGTCAACCTTTGGCTGCCTACAGCTGGGGGTTGGGTCCCTTTGGCTGGACTACTGGAGGGACATGGCAGGTTTGGAACCTTCTGGTCCCAGGTTTGCCCTTGCCTACCAGAGTCCTTCTGGGGGAGGTCCCTACATAAAGGTATGGGGGATCCCTCAGTGTGTAGAGGAATTTTCACCTGGCTAGGGCTACTAGACTGGGTGCCCCTAATCTGCTGATGGGGGTTCCTCTGGACAGGGGGCCCTGGGGGGTCCACTGACCTCCCTGACCTCTGCAGCCCTGGGCTGGCTGAGGCAGGGTAGAGAGGGGCAGGTTACCTGCTCCAGACTGGGTACCACCTTGGAATGGTCCTCTGCCATCAGGGGTGTGGCCAGGCCAGGCCTGACTACCTCTGGGGCAGTTCCTTCACTAGGGGTAGGGTCAGTTCCCTGAGGAGGCTGACCCTTACCTACTGTCTGGAGGGAAGAAGACTTTTCTTCAACCCTTGTGCTCTCTTTTGGGGGAGAGTGGGCCATTCTTCCAGGCTCCATCTCTCCAAAATCTTGGGCTGGGGCTGTGGCCATCACAGCCCCACTAACCTTTACAGGGACGCCCAGCATCCTGAGATGGGTTTGGTGTTCAACTTCAGCCCAGGCTGAAATTTCCAGATCATTGCCCATCAGGCAATCTACAGGTAGGGTTGGGGACACTGCCACTCTTTTGGGCCTGTGACCCCTCCCAGCTGAGATTGACTATGGCCATGGGGTGATCTGTTCTGACACCATCAATGATGGTCACCTGGTATTTAAACTCAGGTAAAAGCTGGTGAGGGGGGACTAGTTTCCCTGCCACCATGGTGACACTAGCCCCTGTGTCCCTAAATGCCACAGCTTTCTGACCATTAAATATTGGCTCCAATCTGTACCTGCCAAATGCTGTGGGACCCATGGTAAAGGTGGCAAATCCTATACCACCATCAGAGTCAGAGGAGTCTGTTGAGGGGTCCCTGTCTAAACTAGGGCCCACCTCTGTTCCTCTTGCAAAAGCACCTAACTTTTTGGGTGCACTACTCCCAACTGGAGGATTACTACTGGTAGTACCAGGAGGGGTGGTAGTAGTTGTGGGAGGAACATTTTCTTTATTGCCAATCCTGGGGCAACTGGGATCAGTTTTCCAGTGCCCAGGCTTTTTACAGACATGGCAATATGGTTTCTTTTCAGGAGAAGAAGGAGTTTGGGACCCACCCCCAGAAGAGGAATTTTGGGGCCCTGTAGTGGACTTATCCTTAGATTTGTCCCCACCTTTCTCTTGGGACTTAGTAGAATCTTTCTTCTGGTCACCACCCTGATTTTTAGTTTTCACTCTGGTTCTGACCCATTTGTCTGCCTTCTTTCCCAATTCTTGGGGAGAGGTCAGATCAGAGTCCACCAGATACTGGTGCAAAAGCTGTTTTTGACAATTATTAAGGATCTGCTCCCTCATAATCAAATTGTACAATCCTAAAAAGTCATGCACTTTGTTGCCATGTATCCAACCTTCCAGAGCCTTTGTAGCACAATCTACAAAATCAACCCAGTCTTGAGTCTGAGCTTTTTGGGTGTCTCTGAACTTCAACCTATACTGTTCAGTGGTTAGGCCAAACCCATCTATCAGAGCACTCTTCAAGACTGTGTAATTGTCAGCATCCTCTTCTCTTACAGTGAGGAGCTTGTCTCTACCTTTGTCTGCAAAGGAGAGCCACAAGATTGCTGCCCACTGCTCCTGAGGGACCTTCTGTACTTTACAGGCCCTCTCTAGAGCAGTTATCCACTTGTGGATGTCATCCCCACTCTGGTAGGGAGGGACAATCTTGTTTAGGTTTCTATGGTCATAAGACCTTTCCCTATCTTTAGGGATATTGCTGCCACCATGGGACTCTAGTCCCAACTTTTCTCTCTCTAAAGAGATCTAGGGACTCCCTGTCTAAGGCTACTTGCTTCCTTCTGAGTTCAAGCTGAGCTTCCTCATACTGAATCAGCCTCTTTCTCCTCTCATGAGAGGATTCCCTCCTATGAGATGAGACAGAGCTCCCTATTGAGGTGCCAGAGTGGTTAGACTCCTGAGAAGGAGATCTAGACTTTCTGGGCACACTCATAATCCTTCCTGGGGGACAAAGAGGGTATCATCCTGATCATCCTCTTCATCTTCCACAGGAGGGATTGGGTTATCCAGGTCAGGGTCATTGTCACCCTCCTGGCCAGTTTCAGAGGGGGCTGGGGGTATTGTTACCCCTGGCCCCTTCCTCTTCTTCTGCCCCACCCTCTGCTCCTACCCCTTCAGTCTCCAAGGGCTTACTAAGGTCATAAGCTACCAACAACTCCTTAAGGTGTTGGGTGGTGGGACTTTGGCCTGTCCTTAATTTCCTCAAGTTACATAATGCTCTCAATTCCAAGAATGGGAGTGTATCATACTTGGAGGGAGAAGCCCAGTGGCTTCTGGTAAGGATTCTCTAGATCCTACCTTTAAAGACATTACTAGTGTGGTGTGGTGTATGCACTACCTACTCTAGTGTGGCCTACTAAACTCTCTTGAGTTGTAGAAAGGGTGTGCTATCCCTTAACACACAACTCTAAGTTCAGTAGAACTTACTGTATTATAAGCTTAAATTATATGTACCTTAGGTACCTTTAGTGGTTTTCAGTTGATCAATTCAATTGAGATTATCTGGTAAAACAATAGCAAGCTGGAATCCCACACGCTGCACACCAATGTGAGAAGTTGGCCTGGTATATGCTGTCCACTAATTATAGTGGGCACCTTGCACCAGTCCAAACAACCCCTTATTGGAGATAGGTTAAAGACAACCTTATTGAAAGCTATCCTAGTGGTAGCTATGGAGAGCAGCCTTCAGGCTAAGTCTTGAAGGAATGTAAAGCAGCTTGTTTTACCAGTCTATAATCTCTTGAGTGATCAAATGAAAGAGCACCACACCAGGTATATATTCAAAATATAT